>JAODAL010011350.1:75000-100454 GCA_025379985.1 Phyllomedusa bahiana
CTGGTTTTATTTTCTAGTAATAGTATGTAATAAACCTCAAAACATAACTGGCCTTAGAAGTAAAGATCTAAGATCTGGCCACGATACAACCAGCACTCAAATTTTTGTCTTTAAAAAAAAAAAAAAAAATTGGAACTCTTTGCATGAGAAATCCTATCCATGGCAGGAAAGGTTTATCCTGTTTTCACGAAATCATTAGATTTTTGGGAAATATCCCGCATTTGCATTGCTCCTCCTGCATTTTTGTTAGACAACAGTAAGCATTATGGATATCTTTAGGAATTCTAAAGCTGGGGTCACACGTTGCAGGTTTTCAACTGCATCAAAAGTGCAGAAAAATGCATGTAGTAAAAATGCAAGCGGTTGTCATAAAATGTGCTACTATAAACTCTAAAAAACACAGGTGAAATTAAGGTTAATTCTAAAAACACATTTTTTGTTGCTTGCAATTTGGAAGAATTATTTTAAATTTAATTTAAAAAAAAAAAAAAAAAAAAAAGCAACATGTGAACCCAGCCTATAAATGGTCAGATTGCTCTTGGTAATCGTTGTGTGCTAGTTTTGAAGCTACTGAGCACCACTTATTTGTCAGATTGTTTAGTGTTGTAAGATGCAATGTTACCGCTATGACCAGTAGTCACCATTGATCAACATAAATAATCTTTGTACGGATTTCTGGTAAAGAATCAAAGACTTTAACAAGAAAATATTCGTAGAATATCTAGCCTCTTTTTTTTTTTTTTCAACCTGCTCGGCCCAAGTCAAATCTACAGTAATTCCCTGTGTTGTATAATCTCAATGACAGCACATCCTCCATAAACCAGGGAGGGCAGAAGGAGCTTGGGAAGACCTGTCATTTCTTCCAACACTATTTGCTCGTAAGGCCAAACAACCGTATGTCCTTTTTAAACTAGAGAAAGCTTTTTGGTTCTGGACCAAAATTGAGGCCAATCAAACCATCATGTCTTGTCATCATCACAGGAGCACTGACTGCTGGGGTTTCCAGGGGAATGGCACATTGATACCTGTTGCCACATGGCCCTTACCAAAATATGAAAGGGACACTACCATCAAAAATGTTTTCTCTTCACATATTGACAAGCAATATTTGACTATTATATGACTTTTTTTTGTATCTTTTTAAAGTTCCCCTACATAACTTCCTTGTTAGTCTCTCTGACTTCCCTTCTGAGGCTGGGTAGCACAGCAGTGAGAGGACTGCCACCTATGACCTGAAAGGTGTAAATATTATCAGCAGGACCTGATAAGTGAGAAAAAAGGTAGAACCCCTTGCTCTACCCCCAGATTAACCCATTATCCTTTCATGAATCTGTTTTGCCATTGCCATTCAGGACTTTTATCTCTTCACTATTTCAGCTACAAATGGACAAAGTTTTATGTTATTTTTAATTGTAGTGCCGGAATTTTAAAAAATACTGCCAAAAATTCTCAAAACCAATATCCCTGAAATAACATTTTTTGTAAGAGCACTACTCCTTTCTGATGGAAGTGTTCCTTTATTTCCAGAACGCACAATTTCTGTCTTGTTTTATCCTCGGTCTGCCAACTATCTAAGTTTTTTTTTTTTAAATGTTAAAATGTTCTTTAACCATAGGTTTTTTGTCTACTAATGGATCGCCTGCATACGGGAGAAGTGCATAAGTTCCCCATGACTATACGACTGTGTGTAGGTAGTGACATATTTGAATAGGCTATTTTGTTAAATTAATAGGCATTCAGATCACCTTGCCCTTGCAGGTAGGAATGACTGCTAAAAACCTCCTTTAAAGGGTTCTATCTCTATGTTCTCACAGCAGTTTGATCACTTATAACACACGTGGTAAAGCAGAGCTTGTCATTTATCACAACTCAGGGACTGGAACGATTGTACCTCATCTGTTGTATTAAAGATGACTGTAAGTCAACGCACATGCACAAAGAGTTAAATGACAAATTTCGCTCTGCTGCTTCAGCATACAGTACACACATATCTGGCAAATACATCATTCTGTATCACGGATTTCCTTCTATATGACCTCTCGGGATTTATGCAAGTACAGTATATTTTTATATCTCGATCTAAATCCTAAAAATCGTGAAAAAAATAAATAATCTTTTCTTTGTGAGCCCTTGGCACAGCCTCAGTCAGTCGTAAATTTCTGTAAAACCACTTGAGTTAAGCAATGCATAGAATGTCTTGTGCAGCAATGTGTACTGCTCTAACCAAATTACCTAGGGTGAGGCCTGTAATACTATACCCAGACCTCCTGTACAATACTTCACAGCAAAATAGTCCCAGCGGAGGGCGTTTTATGCCCTGTCTGAAGTGTATTTTAATATGTACAGTGCAAAGGGCCATTAATTTTAAGCTCTGTGACATAAGTAGCACTATGCCTGATAATGTTAGATTGAATTTCATACAATAATATCCTTTTATTATATACCTATAACAGATATCCAAACACTAATAGCCTTATAACAAGCTAGCCTACAGGGTCCATTGGTAAAATCATTAACCAACCTCATACAGCGAGTCATGGATGTGTTGGTGTCTCATAAAGTCCTTCTCAGGGGTATAACTAGAATTGATAGGGACCCATGGTATTATGAGATGGGCCCTCATTACATACTGACAAGAAACTGAAGCAATAGCAGAAGTAGCAATAATGAAAGGTAAAGGAAATAACGCCATATGCCAGGACCCCACATAGTAGTGCTAGATAGCAATAATGAGACAAAACAGTACAATTTTCTTACACCATAGTGGGCCTCTCAAACTATGGGCCCTATAGCGTCTGCTAGGGTTATACTTACACCCACGACATGATATTTGGTTCCTTACAGTTCTTCAAGTTGTAATGAACCATTAACATGTATTTTAGAATAAGTATAAATATATTATTGCACGTAAGACACCTTGCTAACTTTACTACAATATGCCTCAGATATCGAAAATGTGGCCTTAAAAACTTTAATAGTCTCCTAATTGATATATATATATATTGTAGTTTTCCTTATTAACCCAATAAATTTGTGCAATGCATTAGGTCTTCCATTCTCCATCAGTTAGAAAGATGAGGGGGCTTCAGCAGGGTCAGACGACTCACAACCTTTGTAGTCTGTAGTCATGGAGACACAGGTCTGCAGCTCTATATAAGAGCTGTAAATACAAAATGTTAGGTTTTTCTGCAAGACATTTTGTATAATTCAAAGTTAGCTACGTATTTCTTAGGTTGGGTTCACACGAATGACTATCTGAAAAATCGTATCTGAAAAAAAGCTTGTGTATGGAGGAGTGGCTGCCTGCTCGTTGTTTTTTTGCACTCCACCCACCTTCACAGGTTTTTAAATCAATGCAGTGTACCTAGTAGCCAGAGCCTTCACTCCCTGAAGACTTCTGAACAGGCGCTAAAAGAGTGGAAACATTAGTGTAGGAACCCACCTGCATTGAGGTACCATTGAAGTTTCGGTGGTGGGCTTAAGCAGTTTTTGATCAAAAATGTGAACTAAGAACCTCAAAAATGTTGTCATGTATCCTAAATAGCAGAAATGCTTTTTCAAAATTCCTATGTCCCCTTTGATAGTTTCTTTAGTTGATAGTGTGCTGCTGATATTGGAATGTATCTGACATGGAATCCTCGGAATAAATTTGAGCGAATACCTTGAATTTCTGCTGAAAATTTTTACTTGACAGAGGTGGTTTGCTCTGAATTTGCTCCTCCTAGGGTGGCATTTGATGAGGATCCACTCAAAAGAATGAACATGTTCATCCTTTTTCTCTTTTTTCCACACCACAGATTTAAAATTTGTGGGGTGGAAAATCTGCGCTGTAGTTCACATGTGGTGCACGTCATCACGGACTGGTCATCTAAATGTGTGGCTGATGGAATACATTAGGATTTTAATACAAAATCCAACACAAAATCCACGTTTAATTCCTTGTTAAAATCTGTTTTGTGAGCTTTCCCTTATGATAACATGATCACACGGATTGCAAACAGATTTTTTTTTTTTTTTTTTACACTTGCCATATATTGGCATCAGGTTTGATAATAGCACTACAGAGATTTTTCAGAAAAATCATAGTAGTAGTGCAGCTATATATTATATGTATAGCTATATATTACATGTGAGGATATTGGCAATTCAAGAGCGGTATATTTGATAGAAGACCATGTCAATCCGGGCTCCATTTAAAGGGCTCTATATACCCTCTGTCCCCGGGCTCCTGAAGTCTTCAAGATCAGCCCTCTGTTTAAAATGTATGGCCAAACAGACCATTTATAAGAGCTCATGCCTAGTTTTATGTTTTGTATTTACAATGGGTTTGTTTGGCCCAACCCAAATTTTGTAGATGATTGCAGGAAAATTGTGCAATAAAGAATAATAAATACATCCTTTTCCAGCCTTTCTCCATGCAGGAAATGGATGTACAGTATATCCAATAAATGAATGATCTACTTCCTTCTTCCTGCCTGGGAAAAGATTGGCGATTGGTTACACAATTTTCAGTAACACCATGCACAGCTGTATGTAGAGGGGGAAAAGCTACTGTCTGACACTATATTTTGATGAAGTATAGAATTATGGACATGTTAAAAATCAATTGTCCATTGTTTAACTATATAAATAAGGCTCCAGTCACACACACTTTTCTACTGAGAGAGATGAAAAGAATGGATTGTCGGGGAAAAAAAATCGGATTGTGGCTTTAGACCTCATTCATAGTGATAAAAGATCATATTTTCCTGGCTGATATGGTTTGCAGAGTGACTTTAGATTATAGTTGGTTACTGAGCCAGACATCAGGAAGTACTCCTCCACTTACAGTTGCAAGAAAAAGAAGTAAACCCTTTATTTCTGTATGAATCACTAAACAAATGTAGTCTTGTTATCAAAGTCACAATTCTTGACAAACTCAATGTAACTAAACTAAAAACCCCTAAACAGTGCTGGTTATGGCTTTTATTAAGAGCACTGAATAAACATCTACAGTGCAGAGAGAAAAGGGAAACCTTGAATTTAATAATCTGTAAATCCTTTTAAAAACAATAAATTCCACTAAACATTAGCTGCAAACAAGATGTGGACAACGTTGAGGAGGACTTTTAAATGATTCCACACTGGACATGTCTCCTAGTACATCATTGTTTCTAAGAAACTGCATGCACAGAACTTCTAAGGTCTTATCACATCATCTCAATCAGGTTATGGTCAGTACTCTGCCTTGTACACTTCGTCAAAACACAAATCGTTCTATTATAATTTTTTGTTAGCATTCTTTAGTTGATTTACTTGTGTGCTTTTTGTTTTGTTGCATCAGCCAACATCTCTTCAACTTGAGGTCATGGGCTCTGGCCCTTACATTCTCCTGTACAGTTGTTTTAATAAACCTTTAAATTAAATGTTCCTTCAATGATCATAGGTTGTTCAGGACCTAGGACTGCAAAGTAGCCTCAAACTACAATGGGATATCTGGCTTTGGTGTTGGTGTACAGTGTTCTTTTTCCTCCAAACATAGCATTGTGCATTTATGCTAAAAAGTTCCACTTTTGTCTCATCTATTGATTAGATTGATTATTGATTAGATTTTTCCAGAAGTGCTGTGAAACCTCCAGATAATTCTAGGCCAACAGGCAGCAAGTTTTTTTGGACAGCAGTTGCCTTCTTCACAATCGTAGTCAATAAACTTCATTCCTGTTTAGTGTTTCCTTAAAACATCGGACACCTGAACAGAGGTGTTTGTAGAGTCTGAATGCATAGCTGTTACACTTGGGTTTTTTGTCATGTCTCTAAGGATTGCAAATTGGAGTGACGTTAACAGGATGCCCATTCCTAGGGAGAGTCCTGAACTTTCTTCATTTGTAGGGAATTTGTGTAACTCTGGATTAATGTATGTTCACCCAGTGCTTATGTAGCTTTTTCAAGTTCATGCATCGCTAGGATATACAGGCTCGGACTGGGCTGCCGGGGGACCGGGAAATCTCCCGGTGGGCCCCCCGAGCCGCTGGGGGGCCCCGGAGGGCAGTGCCGTCGCTCCCCGGGGCCCGTCCGCGCATCCGGTCACTGGACGCCCGGGACCCGCTTCCCGAGCGCCCAGAGACCGGCCCGGAAGCGGGGGGGAACTAATGTCCCCGACTCCCCGGGGTGCTGCCTTACGGTGTCAGCGGAGCACAGCCCCACTAGCGCTGTGCTCCCTGATCTCCCCTGGCAGGCTGAAGACGCTGGGCCCTTCAGCCTGCGGGCGCTGGCCCTACTGCTGACGTAGGGGGCGCGGTGACGTCACTTCACCGCGCGCCTTTTGCAGGGCGGCAGTACGGAGCCGGCGGCCTCGGAGCGGCCGGAGCAGGAGCCCGAGCCAGGTAAGTGGTTGTTTGTTGTTTTGTTTTTTTAACTACAGGGGGATCCTGGCTACAAGTGGGGCTCTGACTACAGGGGGGTCCCTGGCTACAAGGGGGGGCTCTGACTACAGGGGGTCCCTGGCTACAAGGGGGGGCTCTGACTACAGGGGGTCCCTGGCTACAAGGGGGGGGCTCGGACAACAGGGGTCCCTGGCTAAAGGGGGCTTTGGACTACAGGCGGTCCCTGGGCTACAAGGGGGGTGCTCTGACTACAGGGAGTCCCTGGCTACAAGGGGGGGCTCTGACTACAGGGGGTCCCTTGGTACAAGGGGGCGCTCGGGACTACAGGGGGGCTCTGTCTACAGGGGGGGGCCCTGACTACAAGGGGGGCCCCTGACTACAAGGGGGGGCCCTGACTACAAGGGGGGTCCCTGGCTACAAGGGGGTCCCTGGCTACAAGGGGGGTCCCTGGCTACAGTGGGTCTCTGACTACAAGGGGGGTCCCTGGCTACAGGGGGTCCTCTGACAGGGGGTCCCCTGACTACAGGGGGCCCTGGCTACAAGGGGGGGCCCTGGCTACAAGGGGTCCCTGACTACAGGGGGCCCTGGTACAAGGGGGGCCGACTACAGGGGTCCCTGACACAAGGGGGCCGGCTACGGGGGGCCCTGGACTACAAGGGGGGCCCGATACAGGGGTCCCCTGGCTCCCTAGGGGGTGTGCCTCCTAAAGGGGGCCCTGACTACAAGGGGGGCCTTGGCTACAAGGGGGGGCCTGAAAAAGGGGGGCCCTGGTACCTACAGGGGGCCCGGCTCAAGGGGGGGGCCCTGCTACAGGGGGCCCTGACTACAGGGGCACTGGTACAAGGGGGCTCCTGACTACAGGGGCCCTGACTACAGGGGGCCCCTGGCAACCTTAAAGGGGCCTGCCTACCTAAAGGGGGCCCCTGCCTACCTAAAAGGGGGCCTGGATACAAGGGGCCCTGGACTACAAGGGGGGGGCCCATGACTACAAGGGGCCCTGGCTACCAAAGGGGGCCCTGGCTACAAGGGGGCCTGACTACAAGGGGCCCCTGACTACCAAGGGGGCCCCTGGCTACCTAAATGGGGTCCCTGGCTACCTAAGGGGGGCCCTGACTACCTAAGGGGGGTCCCGGGGTACTAAGGGGGCCCTGGCTAAAGGGGGGCCTGGCTAAAGGGGGGGTTTGGCCTATAAAGGGGGGTCCCTGGCTACAAAGGGGCCTGGCTACCTACAGGGGGCCATGCTACAAACGGGGGCCCTGACTACAAGGGGGGCCTGGGGGCCCTCCCTAAAAGGGGGCCCGGGGCAAACCTAAGGGGGGCCCTGGGCTACAAGGGGGGCCCTGGCTACCTACAAGGGGGTCCTGACTACATACAGGGGGCCCCCTGGCTACAAGGGGGGCCCTGGCTACCTAAAGGGGGCCCTGACTACATACAGGGGGCCCTGACTACAAGGGGGGCCCTGGATACTAAAGGGGGCGCCTTGCTACCTACAGGAGGGGCCCCTGGCTCCCTAAATTACTATAGGGGGCCCTGTCAAGGGGGCCTGCTACAAGGGGGGCTGCTACAAGGGGGCCCTGGCTAAAGGGGGAGGCCCTGCCTACAAGCCCTGCACAAACCCCCTTTAAAGGAGGGCCCTTAACGGGCCCTGTATACCTACTTCATGGGAATCCCTAACTGCCTGTATACTACCTAAGGGGGTCCCTAACTGCTTGCAGCCTATATATAGGGGACCCTAACTACTACGTTACCTAACTGGAAGAAAACCACCTACCTACAGATGGGGCCTTGCCTATTTGCCTACCTACCTAGGGTCTTGCCTACCTACCTGGTAATATAATTGAGAGGGCAGCAGCCACAAGTTGTAGCATTGTCTCCAGAGGGTTAGTCCTTTCCCCACCCCCCAAACACTTAGTATACAAAGCCTCTAAGTTATTGCTTGTACCCGCTTTCCCACAACTGGGAAGTTTGTACAGAGTAGGGAATAGATAAATAGGAGCTGGAAAATTAATGATTCTATGAAATTTTTTTGTAATTTCTGAATGGATGAGCTGTGGCCGGGACAAGTCCTCATGACGGTGTGGAACGGATGCAGAAGAAAAAGGGAATAAGAACGACTCATAAGAGAAGAGAACGACTCCTCAGATAGGACGTCTCCGGTGAGTACCTGATTTCAGGGGTTATTTTACTTCTTATTGGATCAGTGTTGTATTCACTGTAATGTGATGTGACCTGAGCTGGGTCTGACCTCTATGTGGTCTCTATATGGCGGTGTTGTAGGTTATACCTGAGCTGGTGTCCCGACCTCTATGTGGCGGTGTTGTTAGGTTATACCTGATCTGGGGTTGAACTCTATGTGTTCGCTATATGGCGGTGTTGTAGGTTATATCGGCGCCGGTTAATGCCTCGTAATGTGTCCTGATTGACCCTGTGATGGGGTTACCTTTTACTTTCTTGCTGGTGTTTATTTTAGGACGGTGGTGAGGTGCGTGGACCAGGGAAAAGTGGAGGGGGATATTGTATGTGTTGTTGGAGGGATATTGTATGTGGGTGAGGGGGTATTGTATGTGGGTGGAGGGGGTATTGTATGTGGGTGGAGGGGGATATTGTAATTTGGGTGGAGGGGGATATTGTATGTGGTGGAGGGGAATTTATGTGGGTGGGGGATATTGTATGTGGTGGAGGGGTATTGTTGTGGGGCGAGGGGATATGTCTGTGGGGAGGGGGATATTGTATGTGGGCGGAGGGGGATATTGTATGTGGGTGGAGGGGGATATTGTATGTGGGTGGAGGGGGAATTGTATGTGGGTGGAGGGGATATTGTATGTGGTGGGGGGGGATATTGTATGTGGCCGGTGGAAGGGGATATTGTATGTGGGCCGGTGGAAGGGGATATTGTATGTGGGCCGGTGGGGAAGGGATATTGTATGTGGGCGGTGGAAGGGGGTTTTGTGGGGTGGAGGGGGATATTGTATTGGGTGGGGCCAGTATTGTATGTGGGTGGAGGGGATATTGTATGTGGGCCGGTGGAAGGGGATATTGTATGTGGGTGGAGGGGATATTGTATGTGGGTGGAGGGTGATATTGTATGTGGGCCGGTGGAAGGGGATATTGTATGTGGGTGGAAGGGGATATTGTATGTGGGCCGGTGGAAGGGGATATTGTATGTGGGCCGGTGGAAGGGGATATTGTATGTGGGTGGAGGGGGATATTGTATGTGGGTGGAGGGGGATATTGTATGTGGGTGGAGGGGGATATTTTATGTGGGCTGGTGGAGGGGATATTGTATGTGGGTGGAGGGAGATATTGTATGTGGGGGGAGGGGGATATTGTATGTGGGTGGAGGGGATTTATGTGGGGGGGGGGTTTTTGTATGTGGGTTGGGGGGGGGTGGATATTGTATTTTGGGGGGGGGGGGGGTGGAGGGGGTATTGTATGTGGGTGGAGGGAGATATTGTATGTGGGCCTGTGGAGGGGGATATTGTATGTGGCTTGGTGGGGAATAGTATTGGGGGTGAGGGGATATTGTATGGGGTGGAGGGGGTTATTGTATGGGGTGGAGGGTTACATTGTATGTGGGTGGAGGGGGATATTGTATTTTGGGTGGAGGGGGTTAAAGGATGGAGCTACTTAGCCCTGTGTCTATGATATGTTAGACTGACATATGTGTGACTCTCTTGCTATTGTACTACACATTACAGTTCTGTTCTGCACACTGTATTATGTGGTAAAATGGGTGCGTTTATGTCCGAGAGGCCGGTAATATTTCCATGTACAGTAGGGTGGGCCCCCCAAGAACAACTCCCCTGTGGGCCCCAGACCCCCCAGTCCGACACTGAGGATATACCTCGGGGTTCATTCTGAAAATTGTGCATTGAGGCATGATTTACACAAAGTAATCTTTCTTGAAGAGAAGTTTGACAGTAACCAGGCTCTGTGTTCCTTTATGTAATGGGTACAACCCCATGAAACCCCAGTTTCCAATCTTATCTCCCTAACTGAAACCGCTTTTGCTAATTATCTCTTAAAGTCATTAACAGCGAGGTTCACTTACCTTTTCTTTCTGCAATGTGAATGTTCAGTCAAAATGTTGAATAAAAGACCTAAACAGTACAACTGTTTGCATGACATTAATATAGTTAGATTGCTACAGAAGTCACAACTATAGACAAACCCAATCAGACAACATTGTTTCAGAAATCAATGCACAAATCCAGGTAATTTCAAAGGGTTCACTTATTTTTTTTTCTCCCCGCTCTATATGTTATTACCTAAATCCATGTTTCTCAATATTTAAAAGCCACTGGAATATGGTTATATTGGTTATACAGGTAGCAGTTGTACCTATTCCTGGGACAGAGGGGGGGGCCCAAGGATCTTTTTAAAATTATGAATAACAAGTAGTACTAAAGGCAAAGGTGCTTCAAGTTCCGGCTCTGCAAATAAATGATATCAAAGTACCATAATGGCTACACTTTTAAAAGCACAGCATGCGAACAGGACAAGTACCACTTGATTTGGAACATTTGTGGCATGTACCCAATGAGGTTACATGCCAGGTCTCCAAAAACTTAACCCATAATTGAATACACTCTAATAAGTCTTGATACGCCATTAGTGTCATTATTACTGTATCCTTCTCTGAATTTTCATATGGTCGCTTCCTCTAGAAGTTCAAATCTATATTTGGATGACTGTTTACTACTAAGTGACCGGGTGCCATACACTACTGAATAGACTTTACTGAATAGCTGCCGACTGCAGATGATTTAGGCAATGTGCTTTATATGTGGAGGAATCTTATGTGCACAGTCATTATATGATATTAAAAATGGGAAAGTTCCATCTGTTTTTGCGTATGAGCAAGGCTCCGTAAAGCAACATAGCGGTAGACCGACTTCAGTGGGATGTTTTACTTGGAACGTGTCAAATTGGCCTTGCAAACTTTATAGAAACCAGGCCGTCTGACATCTTTAACTTCTGTGCTGCTAGACAGATGTGAGGGAGTAATAAGCCAGGAATGCCTTCAGATTGTGGAAATTGTCTATGTAATGAATAGTGAGTAGAGATAAATAACTTAAAATTTGTCTTTACTTAAAGAGTAATGTGGCATTTCTATATATCAGTCACTGTTAAAGCATCCTGTATTTAATGCTCTTTTTGTATAGCACCTTCATTATCTGTAGTGAAGTACAAGGGTATTCTATTGCAGCACACTGTCTACATGCCATATCCAGCATAACTTTGCATGCATATAATGTTACAAGAATGCCATCACTGCTTTGTCCTGGGCTCTAATGCAAGAATATAGCAATGTTTGTGCAGAGACAAATACATTGCATTACACCATCACCAATGTTTGTTGTGGAGGCAAAGACAAAGGCCAGTGGGAAAGGAAATGCAGCAGAAACAGAACGTATGGTTACTGCACCTCCACTAACAGGGCAGAAAAGGCTTGAAGAGAACACATTGAACATGCTATCTGATGTGCAGGTAAGTCATAGGGCAGGAGGAGCTGAGCAGACTGATAAATAGTTTTGTAGGGATAGAATTAGATGTTGTATTTTATTTATTTAAATTCCTGCATATTTTGGGTTGAGTCCAGTAGGCGGTGTTATCAGTGATTGACAGTCTTCCTAGTATGAGTGTGCATACAGAGGTGGCTGTCAGTCACTGGTAAGGCTACATACTGGCCTCCTGAACTCCTTAAAGTAGGGATTTCAGTTAATGAAATACAACTTCTGCTGAATCTTTTCCCACAAAGAAATATATCAACCTGCTTAGCTCTTCTTGCTTTATAACATACTACCAGCAGGTTAAATAGTATGTTCAATGTGTCAGGTTCCCTTAAAATTTTCACAGCCGTATTGGAATTGGGCTTTTGCTGATTACCAGGAGGTTGCCTTCTCCAATGAGTCACGTTTTCCACTTCATTGAGCGGATGAATGTTGGCATGTCAGGCAAGAAATAAGAACAAATACCATGCAATCATTGCTGGAAGAACACAAGCTGTTGGTGGCAGTGTTATGGTCTGGAAAATGTGGTTTTTTTTTTTTTTAGAATTCTCTGAACCCTTTCATCCATGTTAAAGGCACCCTTAACCCATTTGGGTAAGAATCCATCCTTGCATATGACATACAGTTATGTGCAAAATAATAGCAGTTTGTTTCAAACAAATGAGAAAAAGCTCAATCCTCATAATAACATATATATATTTTTTTAAACACAAAGGCACTAGGGGCGACATGTTCCAACTCGCAAGCACAGTTTTTGGTCTATTTTGCACCAAAAATACTCGACGATATAAATTTTCTCGATATAAATGAACTGTAATACACCAAAACTAGGCGTATTATATGCTGGGCACGACACATTGTAATGCGCCTCGCATTAAATATAGCGATGATACGCTGTGCAGCTCCATAACGCAATGCGCCTATTGAGGCGCATTACATACACTAGCAATGATACGCTAAGCGCCTCGATTGCGCAATGCGCCTTTTTAGGCGTATTGAGTTTACCTTGCAAGGTATACCAGATGCCAGATTTTTGAAAGGATCGGACTTTCAGGCGCACTTTGCCCTGATTAAACGCCAGTTTTCGGACATATTGCCCTAAGAGTCGTGCACATTCACATCCAAAGGAAAACATGATCGAGATATCAAATTATAAACTGAAAACGAAGAAAATATAATTGGCTGTTCAAAAAAAAAACAAACCCCAGCAGCGTGAGCATGTTCATTGTCCAACTGGAATATTTAGGGCATGTCCCCACGGCAGAGGACAAATACCGGTCGGGTTTATCCGACTGGTATTTGTCCTGCTTAAGTGCCGTTCCCACGGCCGCGGGGGGGACTGCTTTTCTCCTCAATGAGCGGAGAAAAGCCCTCCCGCTTCCCATTCATATGCACATATTCTGTCCTAAAACTGGATGGAAGAATGTGCATGCACAATGTTTTTTGGGCGACCGGCGGTTTGAAAAACCACCGCGCGGAAAACCCATGCAGTGGGGACTGCTGCACGGGGTTTTCCATAGGAGCCCGTTGTGCTTGTTTGCGGCTGGTTTTTCAGACGGTTTGCAAAACCACAAACCGCCTGAAAAACCGTCCGCAAACCCGTGCCGTGGGGACATGCCCTTACAGTGCAAACTGTAGTTTGTTTCCAGATTTTAGTTTTTCTGTAATCACTGAACTAATATTTAGTGGTGTAACCTTTATTTCTGAGAACTTCTTTCCACCTTTGTGGCATTGAGTCCATGAACGTCTGACACCTGAAAATAGGAAATTCAGCCCCAGCAGACTGTGCTATATTCCACAGTTCATTTGCATTTTTAGATTTTACATCAAAAACTGCATTTGTGATGTCACTCCACAAATTCTCATTCAAATTGAGTTCTGGGATTAGGCTGGCCACTTTATAACACCAGTCTTGTTGGTATGGAACCAGGATGTTGCTTGCTTGCTTGCTGGTGTGTTTGTTGTCATTGTCCTGTTGAAACACACACATTTTAAGGGCCTGTCTTCTTCAGCATAAGGCAACATGACCTCTTCCAGTATTTCTATATATTCAAACTGGTCCATGGTGCCTGGTAGGTGATAAATGGGCCCAACTCCAGAGTATGAGAAGCCTCCCCAAACCATTCTGCTCGCACCACCATGTTTTAGGGTATGTTCACACGGCGTATTTCGGCGTGTACTGAACACACGCGCAATATGGCAGGTGTTTTGGAAACACACTCTGATCAGGCCCCATTGACATGCATTGTCAGCGGCACGTAAGCGCCGCGAACAATTGACATGTCGCTCCTCTCCCCTGGCGTACGATCTGATCGTATTGTACGCCAGGGGAGACTAGGTGTAATTTATAGTTCTCTATGAGAACTATGAATTCCCGTAATTGCGGTGCGCATTTCACTGTGTATAAGGCGAAATGCGCGCCGCAAGTACACCGTGTGAACATACACTTACAGTCTTCACAGTGACCGTGACTTGAATTCAGTGTTTGAGTCGTCTCACAAACTGTCTGCGGCCCTTAGACACAATGAGAACAATCTTGCGCTCATCTCTCCATAGAATGTTGCACCTCTTCAGTCAATGTGTTCTTTGGCAAATTGTAACATTTTCTAGATGTATGTTTTTCAGCAATTGTACTATACATTTGTAGCAAATAGTTTGGCTTCATGTCGGTGCCTTCTGATTTGCTGCAGTATCAAAAAACTGAAGATCCCTTTTGATTCCTTGGGTTTATCATTGGCTGCCTTTTGCCTTCTTGTTGTTCTATGATTAGTTGTGTAATAGATGTACCCCAAAAAGGGGTATCCTGTCCTTGTGGGGGGGTTCAAATTATCTTAAAAAATAACAAAAGGGCACCGAGAAAACAAATACAAAATGCCCTGTTGCTGTGAAAGTGCTTTTGAATTTTATTCACAAAATGGTGGTTTTTTAGACCTCTTTGCAAATGAGTAGATAAGAAGCATCACATGTAGCTGTCTGTGAGGGTCTATTGGCACGTCCTTATCTATGGACCACTCCTCACAGCTTCAGGAATGTCTGAACACAGGGTGTAACTTCTGACTAGGCGCCATCTTGGAATACACGACGATCTATGCAAACTACTACAGGCAGCCATTTTGTTTAACACATTAATGACAAAAGATATACATACAGCTTTTACATGCTGTACTATATAAGTATGTGCCTATTATGTATATAATATATACAGTATATATATGTATATGTGAAGTATATACTAACTAATACATTAAAATAGAGACACAAAGGATCACACATCTATAACCTTTGTTCCCATCCACAACAGTTGGATGGTCATATTCCTTTTCTTACCATGCGTTTCTGGTTCTGCCATTTTATAGCATGGGTGATCTTTTTACCTGAACAGTTATTTTCTGCACTTCTTGATATGTTTTGTCCTCTCTAATCAATTTCATAATCAAAGTTCTTTCTCCTTTGGAACAATGTCTGGAACAACCCACTCACTGAGAATTGGCTAAAACCAGCAGATACAACATTGTTTTCCTGCCTTCAATTACCAAGGTCATTCATTCTGTGCGGAAACAGGTGTCAATCATGGCCCAATTATGACTGTTGCTTCTGTTGGTTGCTCATTATTTGGCTACACCTAATTATTAATTACTGCTTTTGTCTGGAAACATAATACAACGTGGTCAAAAATTCAACACTGATAGACTTCTATTATTTTGCTCATAAGTACCTCATATATGCTGATTGGGTGGGAGAAGGCAGACATGGAGGGAGGGCTGCTCCCCTTGTGGATACAGCAGAAATATTTGAACCCTGTGTTAAGCGACTATGCAAACTTTAGTATTTCTGTGAGTGTCCTTTAATCTGCGCCCCTTTGCATTTTATTATGATCCCCTTAATTCGATCTATTTGGAACCGTAGGAATATGTCCATTTTGGATTTTTCTAAATCCTGCAGTGTTTAATGTATTTTTTTTTTTTTTAAATGTTTCAGTTTTTATTTTTTCATTTTCTGCAGACTTTAGAATTGTTTTATTCTTTTGAGAATCCTAATTCACTTGCAGTGTACCAAACATGGTTGGGGATTTTTTATGCTGTTTCCAAACAAAAATGTTTTGCAGTGCATGAATTGTACATAGTTTTTTTTTTTGAAAGGTTTAGCTCTTTGTGCTTTAGGACTCTTCTGTATTCAGCTTCTGTAAGTTATAATATCATTCATGAGGTGTTCATAAGTATTTGTGTCAGTTTTATTATGTAAGCCAAAACCACTAGTACAAGTATAATGGAAAGATTTGCACCTCTTCCAGGTTTTGGACACACTCCTAGTTTTGGTTTACAGATACTGATGCAAAGTACTGTCATATGAAAGCTGTCTTGAAGCAGTTTTATAGTGGATTTATTTCTCCTTTAACCCCTTACCGCCGGAGCCAGTTTTTGCCTCTCTGACAGAACCCCCTTTTTTTTAAATCTGTAGTGCCTTTTATGTAAATAACTTTTTGCACTTTAAATATCCATGTGATTCAGAGCTGTTTTCTCGTGACCATTTGCTTTAAGTAGTAAGAAATTTTGGTCAAAAAATGCTTGTTTTTATTTGTGAAAAATATCAAATTTCGTGGAAAATGTGAAAAATTTTTCCCAAATTTCAAACTTTCAAAAATTTTTGCTGTGAGAAGATAGTTTTCCAAATCAAAAAGCTTTTAAGATTTTCCTATTCTCTGTATTTGGGGGCATCATTTTTTATTGTTTTTTTTTTTTTTTTTTTTTTACGACTTTAGGGGCTTATAAATTTGTAGTAATTTTTCAAGAAAATTTGCAATATAATTTTTTTTAGGGACCAGTCCAGTTCAATGTGATTTTGATTGACCTGTAGTTAATCCCCAAAAAATGCCCTCTTAAGAAATACACCCCCTTAAAGTTTTCAAAAACGCTTTTGGGAAAAGTTTTTTAACCCATTAGGTGTTTAAACAGGAATTAAAAAGTGGAAGTAAAAAATTTAAAAAATTTTCACTTTTTCTGCAGATTTTAAATTTTTATAATTATTGACAAAAATTTCGGTAAGGGTTTAGGGAAAATTGAAAATTAAAATTGATTCCCCCAGATTCTGGCTTTTTTCAGGATACCCTATGTGGCCCTAGTGTTTTTATTTGGCTCAACCCAAGCCCCGAATAGGGGAGCACCTACGGACTCGGAGTCTCATTTTCTTTCTTTTTTTATTTAGGGGCCATTTCGGTTTGCGGACCCCAAAGGTTTTCCAAAATTAATAAAACACCCCTAAGAAGACCCCCTTATTGGAAAACTAACCCCTTTAAAGGGAATATACCCAGGGGTGCAGTGAGTATTATCGCCCCCCACAGGCGGTTCAAAAAATTTTTTAGCGTTCAGCTCTGAAAAAAAAAAAATATATTTTTTTTTAAATTTAACTCCAATTTTAGCTGAAAATTTTTTAATTTTTACAAGGAATTTTGGGAAAAATAAAAGCCCCAAAATTGTGAAACGCAATTTCTTCCAATTGGGAAATACCCTACTGTGGGGTAAACTGCTTTTTGGGCGCATGGCAGGGGGGGACAAGGGGGGGGCGCTTTTTTCTTTTGGCGCACGTATTGGTGGGGCCATGTCCATTGCAAAGCCCCCAGAGTACTAGAAAGGTGAAATCTTCCGAAATTTCCCCCTTTTTGGGTTTAAAACCCTCAGGGACTACCTAAGGGTGTATTTTGCATTTGGGGGGACAGGTGTTCTGTAGTTTTTTTTTTTTGCATTTTTGGGATGAAGGGGGGGGGAAAGCTTCGCCATTGTTTTTTTGGGGCTTTTTTTACATATTCCCATACGGGATAAAAGCGGGGTAAATTTATATGGGGGGGCTTTCAATTCAAGTAAATTTTTAAAAAATTTATGTTTTATTCTTTTAACAATAGAAGCGGTTTTTAAAATTGTTTTTTTGTTGTCCCCCTTGCACCATATTTCTTAATTTGTTGCTATGGACTGTTGTGGGCTTGTTTTTTACGAGATGGTTGATTTTTTATTGGTACCATTACGGGGGCATGTGTGCTTTGTCACTTTTTATTTGGTTTTTGTGAGGCATTTGTACAAAATAAGCAAACTGGGTGTTTTTTATTTTTTTTTTTTTTAAAGCGGTCACTGTGTGGGTTAAATGACATGCTAGTTTTTAATCAGCAGGTTGATACGATTACAGGATCCACTTTTTTAAAATTTTTTTTTGTTTTTTACTGCTTTTTCACAATAAAAAAACTTTTTTTGAAAAGGAAAACACGTTTTTGAAAACTCGCGGTCTGAGAGCCATAACTTTTTTATTTTTTTGTTTAGGAGCGTAAGGGACTTTTTTTTTGTGGGATGATTTATGTTTTTTTTTGGTAACTTTTTGAGGGGACAAGACTTTATGATCGCCCTTTTAAATCCGTTTTTTGGAAGGCAGGTTGAAGAAAATACTGCAATCCCAGCAGTTTTTTTTTATTTTTAATAGGTTAACCGGCAGTACCGTGACAAGTTAGTTTTACTCTGGGGTTGGACGATTACGGTGATACCCCCAAATTTTTTTTAGTTTTTTTATTTTAAAACACTTTTTTTTTTTTTAAAAAGGTTTTTTTTGTGTAAAACAAAATTTTTGCATCGCTATTTTAAAAGCCAGAACTTTTTAATTTTTTTCCCTATACAGACTGGAAGGATTTTTTTTTGCGGGATGAACTGACGTTTTAAAATTTGGTCACTTGATGTTATGATTTTTTGAATAAATTTCTCCATTTTTGTGTGCGGTAAACAAAAAAACAAAAATTTTTTTTCTTTTTTTTTTTTTTTTTTTTTTTTGGTGGGTTCACCCCTTAAAGGGTTTAATTAACATGACAGATTTTTGGGGGGGGTCGCTCGCCGCGGGGATACCAAATATGGGCTTTATTTTTTTTGATCTTTTCTGGGGGTGATTGCCTTTTTTAAAGGGAAAAGGGCGGTGTACTGTTTTTTTTTTATTTTTTTTTGTTTGGTTTTACTTTTTTTTTTACTTTTTCAAAAACCTTTTCCCAAGGGGGAATTTCATGAACGATCGCAGTCGTTTGCAAATAGGAGTTTAGCTACGTTTACTATATGTGGTCTCCTGGCAACGTCAGTCATGCTGCCCACAATGCATTGTGGGCATCGTGACGTCCCAACAAAACCCCGGGGTCTCGTTCAGCTCCGGGGTGTTGGTAAGGGGTCAGTAAAAGGGGCTGAAGGCCCCCTTTTTTTTTTTCGCCGGGGGGCGCGAGCCAGGACTCACTCCTTTCTGCCCGCGCTGCATGTCGCGTCCACGTTTTCGCGACATCGGGGGTTTTTCCCCCGGGGCCCGGGGTCAGGGGGATGCGGATGATGCCCGGGGAATATACCGCTGGTTCCATGCCGGATCTTGCTGCTCCCCCTGTGGACCCTAAGGAGCCTCCCCCAGCTGCCGTTTAGAACCGGGTTTGCGATGGAGAAGGGGAGCTTACCCTTTGTCTTTTTCCTTTTGCTACTGCGATTGATTGTGGCAGCTAAGGGCTAAATCGCCTGCAGCTAAAGTGAGCTCCGACCATGGGCGACACGGCATGGGGCCAGCTGCAATATACAGCTAGTTCCATGCCGTGAGCAGACGGGCCCCGCTTGAGAGCCTGCACAATGTCCAGGACCTACCTGTACGTCCATACGAGGAAGTCGCTTCATGCTTGGAAGTACAGGTCCGTCCATGGTCGGGAAGGGGTTTTTAAATGTTTTCATCTATTGGCATCAAGTGTTGAATTAAAAAAATGTTTTGGTGTTTCCCATAAGACAAGGATAAGGAAGCCCAATGTATTAATTAGATATATTTTGTTAAAATATTTACTGTTGCCCATAAGAAAAAGCTTATGCTTTTTATTGTGGATAAGAAAAAGATGATTTTTCTTCAGCTGCACTGTCATACATCACTGTTCAGTGGGCCATACACAGTGATTTGATAGGGTTTTAATGAAAATGTTCAGTAATCGGATATGTGAAATTGTAAGATTATTTTGAGGAAATCGCTTTACCACATACTGTTTGGCGGCCTCTTCATTGGGTGGTTTCATGTCAATTCAGGAGCGCTATAATAAACTATAAGGTGCGATCCTGTGCATAAAACAGGGGGGCTGCGGTTGGATATGTGCTGGACCCCGGCCCCGCAGCGTTTTGGGTTGCGTTTTTTCGGATCCAACACAGATCCAAAAACGCAATGTGAACGGCCCCTAACGTGACAAGTGTCTTTCTTCTTCATGCATATTCTACCACAATTTGAACGTGGTCATTAATGCTCCTATTGTGTTTCCCATATTGAATATGCATGGAAAAGGTCTGTCAAGGGCCCCACAGTAGCCATCCTTCGCTATCGTCCAGTGGGGTTGTTTATCTTTTTGTTGCTTCTATGGAAATTCTAGTGATGGTGATCGGTGACAGTACTTTGGTTCTGATAAAATAATTACTGCTAATGCAGAAAGCAAACAGTATTTTAATTGGCATTAGAAAACAAAGACATGAATTTACAAACCTAACTGCAGTCCTGCCCTCATGCTGCCGTCACCTGGAGTAAATACGAAGGGATGTTGAGTTTCTTAAACCAAGGCAAATTTGTTTTTGTTTAAAAATGCGAAGAATTCTTTTAGCCCCCAGTTTTTTCTCCGCTTGGCCGTGTGTTGATGTTGGAACATAGCGCTGCCTCATTATTTATGGTGCGAAAGTGTTCCTTCTGCTCACGGTCGGTGTTAGAGTTGCATGAGAAGTGGGCTTTTGAGTCAGGCTGCAGGTAGGGTGCAGACCAAAGAAAATCTTGATCTAAAGTCATAGCTACATTACTTTTTTTTTTTTTTTTATATTTGAAAGTTTATTGGATTTTCAAATATATATAACAAGGCATTCAATTATATAAATTCAAGCAAGCTGTTATCAATATGAATGAAGCAAATACAAGGTATACATAAAAAGAACTGCAAGCAACAAACTTGTATAATCTAAGATATGCAGGACCCCTCACTGTATGGGTTAAGGGTCTCTTATGGTCCACAGCAGGTAGATGCCTACGAAGAAGCAAGTGAGCATTATTAAGCGGGAGAGTGAATAATGTTCCTAAAGGGCGTGAAAGAGTGCCCTTGGAGCCCCTCTTGGCTTTTGAGAAAACAAAAACATAAAAGGGAAAGGAGAGGATAAACGGGAGCGGGAAGGGTAGGAAAATAAAATAGGCAAACAAACTAGAAAAAAAAAAAAAAGCACACAATCAAAGTCTCTCCATCTCGGTCCCACCCCCCGACACAGACGCCCCCCCCCCCCCCGACCGTCCCCCACTCCCGTGCGGGAGAGAGATACGAAGGGACTCAGGGAGACGTCTTAGGGCACTTAAAGAGTTAAGGCTCGGAATTCCGTAGAAGTTTGGTATTCCGTCCAAGGGGCCCAAGTCCGAAAGAGTTTGGTTGTATTCGCGTCCATTTTGGCCACGAGCTCCTCCATGCGATGCGTGTGTGCAACCTCGTCTACCCAATCTGCCAGGGATTGGGGAGAGGTAGTCTTCCATTTACGTGGGATGACTGATTTAGCCGCCTGGAGTAAGTGCCTAGTGAGAGATTTCTTATAGAACGAGCATGGAAGTTGGAACATGAACAAAAGGACTGCTTCAGGCGTGTCAGGAATAATAGTGTCAGTGCAGTCCTTGATTGCGGTGAGAATCGCCGTCCAGAATGGTCTGAAGCGCGCACAGCCCCACCAAATATGTGACATAGTGCCTACCTCTGACCCGCAGCGCCAGCATGTCGATGGGATACTGGGCCACCATTAATGTAGCAAGGCCGGTACCCTGTACCATCTGGATAGTATTTTATAGCTAGTCTCTTGTGCCTTACATGCCATGACGGCCCTATGGGTCAGATAGAAACACCTGCGCCACTGGTCTTCTGTAAAGGTTTTGTTCAGCTCTTTCTCCGAAGACCGACAATAAGATGGTAACTGTGTATCATTAAGATGGTAGATTGTATAATTTCGAGTAAAACGATTTGAACGCTCCTGCAATGTCTTGTGTGGTGTGCACTAGGTCCCCATCCGAGTTTTTGATACAAGGTATGAAAGAGCGAGAGACCCTCTCCCTCGTAGCCCTGGCTAAGAGGCGTCCACTTTTATTGCCATGTTCGTAGAACGAGCTGCGACATGACTAAAGATAGCGGCCCCAGGAAATCTCAAGGAGGCGTTTCGCTTCTAATCGTGCCAGTTGCAAGTCCTTTAAAATAGAAGGGGATATTGAGAGGATATTTTCTGTAGGGCCACCGATAGAGTGCGCGCTCTCGCTCTTTTTAACCTGCTACCGGGTTTGATGGAACCCTCAGAGTAGCATTGAGTGCTTCCCATTTTAAATGGGAGCTGTGGCATCTTTTGCGTGATCCGACAGGAAAATTTTTACTGTCAATTCAAGTTCCGCTGTACAAGCCACATCAGAAAGCAAGGAGTCGTTTCTAAGTTTTATCTTGGTTAGATACAGATGGGATCAAGAAAGAGCAGAATATAGGGGCGTGATTGATAAAGAGAATGTTGCCTATTGAGGAAGATCGTAACCAGGGAAGGGCTTTAAATGTTGAACTAGGATATGGTCTATGCGGCTATATGTACCGTGTGGGTTTGAGTAAAAGGTGTAGTCCGTAGTAGTAGGGTGTTGTAATCTCCAACCATCACACAGCTGGTACTGCAAAAGGGCTTTTTAACTTTTTTAATGGCGGAATAAGAGAGGGTGGCTGTACCCGTGGAGTTGCCCCAATGTCGGGATCCAAGGTTAATTGAGTTCCCCCCAAAGGGGGAACCGTGCCTTTAAAGAGGGAGAAATCCTATCGAGAAATGATGTGAGGGGGACCTGCCCTTGGTTTGGTGCATAAACATTAATAATCGTGAAAATTTGGCCATAAACAGAAATAGTTAGGACAATATATCTGGCTTCTACATCTATAACACAATCCAGGACCTGGTGAGGGAGGGATTTGTGTATAGCTATCGCTACACCACGTGTTTTAGACTGGGAGCAGCTAGCAAAATGCCACTCGGTATAAAACCTGTCTCTGATAACAGGGGCAATTCCTGTCTTGAAGTGCGTCTCTTGGAGACATAAGATGTGTGTTTTTTGATGGTGAAAGTGACGCAGGATATGCGATCTCTTCATAGGTGAGTTGAGTCCCTTCGCGTTAATGGAGGCTACGTTAAGGTCCCCCACGGTTAGGCTGGATCATGGGAGCAGGCTGCCGAGAGGGCCGCCGCCGCCGAAGAGGGCAAGAGAGGCGGAGAGAGAGACGAGAAGAAGAAAAAAAAAAAAAGGGAGGGGGGAAGAAAAAGAGAGGAGAATGGGGGAAAGCGCGAACAAGGGTAAGGCAAACACAGCTAGTACTATAGAGGGCAGACATTTGCCAAACAGGGAGACCACTGAGCCTACAAACAGCTCAGGGGATGATCCCCTACCTATTGGGGGAACGAGGAAGGCACACATCAAGAGAGGTGACTCTATTTTGAAAACAAATTGGAAACCTGGCTAGCGTCTGTAGTTGTGACAACATATAACATGGGCTTAAACAGTCATCGAATGGGGTAGAAGGCAGTGATTGAGGTCACCGCCCCTGTTGACAGTTGCCCCTGGGGTTAGGGGCGCACGGAGTAGAGCGATTACTGCAGACTTCAAGAGTCCAGAGGAGGAGGTGAGTCTTGGCCCCTACTAGAAGTGGTGGGGTGTCCATCAGGTCTGTGTCCCCGAGGTTTGGGTCGTCTTGGGGGTAGGCCCCCTCCGGGCCTTGTGGAGCCCTCTTTGGTGTCAGGTCTGTTTACGTTTCTGAAAGCAGGGGATGACATGGCTGGCCATTCCGGCAGGGTAATGTCCTGAATTTGGAGGGCCTGCAAGAAAGAGGGAATTTCCTTGGGAGAGCGTATGGAAAGTGTCTGGTCCCCAATATGTGAGATGAGGGCGAATGGATACCCCCACCTGTATGTGATGTTTCTCTCCTTCAGGATGGCGAGTAGAGGCTTGAGCATGGCTCTCTGAGCTAGGGTGTGACGCGAGAGATCTGATAAGATTTGGAGGGATGCATCTTTGTAGGAGAGCTGGCGTCGGTTTCTGGATTGCTGGAGGATCTCCTCTTTGAGACCGTAGTAGTGAATCCGACATATAACGTCTCTTGGGCGGAGAGGGTCCGAACTCGGCGGTCTGAGGGCTATATGAGCCCTATCGATCTTTATATATGTAGACGGTGGCCGATCTAGAAGATTGTTGAAGATACTGGTTAAGACATCAAAGAGGTCGCTAGGTGGAACTGACTCTGGCAGTCCCCTAATTCGTAGGTTGTTTCTCCTATTTCTATTTTCGACATCGTCTAGATGCTGTTGTAGGGCGAACAGTTGCTCGGAGTGTTGTCGGACAGTGCTTTGGAGGGACGTCACCGATTAAGAGGTATTATCCTGTGCTTGAGAAATGGAGTCAACTCTGGAGGCAAGATGTGAAAGCTCAGAACGGAAGGTAGCAAATTCTTGCTTGCATTCATTGAGAAGTTGACGAGCAAGGTCAGAGATGTCTGCTTTCAGTGACTGTGTTAATATTTTCAGATACGCTACTGTGACTGGTTTAGCATCTTCCATAGAGGTCAGGGGATGAGGAACGCCCTGCGGATAGGAGGCTGCAGAGGCCCAGTGAGTGGCCCTTTCATCGGGAGGAGGACACGGAGCCGGGGTATGCGGAGAGCTGCTCTGCGCCTGATGTGTCAGATGGGTCCAGTCGCCCAAGTAGGTGCCTTGAAATTGAGACGGTATGGGTGGGGCAAAGGCTTGGTGAGAAGGGCATTGGCGGGAAACAACTGGTGACCCAGAGAGTGGTCTGGTCGGGGTCACGATCCACCAGGAGGAACCGGTGGACCATCTGGGCGAGAGCACCGGAGGTGTAGTTCCTGAGGGCTGTAGTGAGTTCTGCGAGGCGGGAGAAGCAAAAGGGCCATGCCGCTGACCGATGCTGGTGGGGCCACAATCAGAGAGAGCTCTCGCTGTGTAGGGGGTTGCACCATGGACCCCCTGCATGGAAGTATTAGAAGTGGGTACAGACATGTCCCGACTATGCTGTTGATATAGTGGTTGTGCAGGTATGGACACTGTGGCTCCCTGGGTGCACACCTGGACGGGGAACACATGGTGTAAAGGGGAGATTTCAGTGTCCATATGAGTGCACCCCAAAAGGACGGCATCTTTTCTCATACCCACCCCATCATTCAGGGGCATGTCATGGGGAGCAGAGGGAGTCCCAAATTGAGGGCTTGAGGCAGCTGGGAGGTATGGAGACGGTGAGTCCTTGCCCTCATAGTCCTCGATGGCCCCTGTAGCTGCCTCCATAGCTGGGCCATGATGGGGAGGAAGGAGAGGAGACAAGTGGCCTATGGAGGAGTCCCGGGATCCCTCCCAGTATACCTGTATCGGTGAGGCAGCCGGTGATGTGCGATCAGACGGTCCTATGCGGTGAGTGTCCCGCTGTCTCACTACTGCTGAGGCGCTCCCATGCCACGTGGGCGACGATGGCGCCGACTGATGTGCTGGACCGCGGGTAGCCTGAGCCAGGGGCCAGGCCCGAG
>JAODAL010011351.1:0-100449 GCA_025379985.1 Phyllomedusa bahiana
GAAACCCCCGATGTTACTAGGCTCAACCTAGGCATGGGTTTATGGCCTATAAGGCCCGTGGCAAAAATGCCCATAAATTGCCCCTGCCCTTCCCTTTCAGTGGCTGGACGGGTGGCCAGTATTAGTGTGTACCAGCCACTTGCCTCAGTTGCTGCCTGCATCATGCAGGCGGGGGCTGTGAGTGCTGTATCTCTGGGTCTATTTGACCAAGCAATTCAGCGCGTGACAACGGGGGGCCTGTGGGCCCCAATAGCTCAGGGGCCTAGTCGCGACAGCGACCGATGTGACCCCTCTAGCTACGCTACTGTTGCCACTGCAATTCAAGCAGGATGCTCTCTGACGGAAGTGGCCACTGAGGAGTGTCACAGTGTGTCATCAACAGGTTGCAACAGAGATATTGAGAGACTGAGAGTCACAGAAAGGCAAAGAACGTCCTTTGGCTACATCACACACTGATGACCACTTCATTATAGAATGCCCTGTGGAACCGAATGATGAACACCACACAACTCCAGGAACGTTTAAGGGAGGTGAGAAGTTTCATGTCAGACCATTCATAACCATTTACATCAGTGTGGTCTGCATGCTAGACGACCGGCAATTGCACCTGACAGGTACCAAACCTGGCTGAGTCATAGTGCTGTTCTTGACGTCTCAAGCATCATTGGCAGTCATAATTTCTGCTCATAGTTTATCAAATTTAATCACTAAACAGCACTGAGGACCATTGGTCCCTCATCCAGAATAGATGCTTCCTGTCCCATGCAAGATGATGCCTGTGCTTGGTGGTGTGATTCATTCATCTAGTACACAGACCATATTTTACAATGAAGCAGGCATCAGTGTGTGATGTAGCCAAAGAGTGTCCACTTCTTTGCCTTTCTGTGACCTGCTACTGACATTATGTAACACTCGACGCTCAGTGGCTTCCATCTGAGAGCATCCAGCTTGAAGCCTCGCGATGACGAGGAACTGTTGATGAATTGTAAGGTGTTGTCTTGGTCTCATGCTGTCAAGATGTGAACAACATGATGAGAATAACTGTTTAAATCTCAATTCAAATTGAACCCCAACATTTAATGTGCGATTCAGGGATCAGACACTTGTTGTGTATTTTGCCATTAAGCTCATTGTTAGAGATCAGCGAGTTGTGCAAAAAGGACTGAAACATTGAACAGTTGACATGTCCATTCAACAGTAATGAGATAGTCTCATTTAATTAATTTAAAAAATGTTCAGGAAATTTTATGTTCATTCTGAAATTTCAACCAAAGGCCAAATATCCCTAACTCTTTGTGAGTAGTGTATTCAAAGGTGCTGCAAATATTAAAACAAAAGCTTACTTAATCACACTACTGTATGTAAAACAGCAATGAGTCTTACATACATAAATGGAATCAGGTGAGCTCTTGTTTTACTATTGGCAGCACCTTTGTATATATTGTTTGTAACTTTAATTCACCAGTACACTATATTAGAACCACTAAGCTCAAACTGTGTCAGCGTTGTTTTTTTTGTCCTGCATATCATGTCATGTTTTTAGATATTTTTTAGTAAAGAAACCTTTTGATTCATTCATTGAGGCGTGCTGGATTACAAGGTTTTCTTTAGTTAGTTCATACCAGTTCCCTGGGGTCTTTGTAGTTAGGATGCACACCAATATTAAAGGATTAAACCAGTGAATTATTAAGAAAGACATATACCACTCATGTCCTCTTTTATTGCAAGACAACTGTCTTTTAACGAATTGTTTTTTCCTAGTTTTAGATCAACACAGCAGCAATAAAAGGCTAATCTAGACGATCTTGTTGTCAAAATCCAGAAAATTATCTTGTGTGGTTCCAAATCTTTTACCCAGCTGCTGTTCTGCTCCTGGTTTGTAGGGTTTTGCTGAGAGAGGCATGCATGCATGAAATTATAATTCTAAAAGGGACAGTTGTGCTAATTTAGGCTTTTTTGGACAATGCCCAAAGGACCTGGGCATTGGAAATATCCATCCTCCACCACTCTAGTTCCAGTGCCTTGCTAAGGTGTGATATTCCTGTTCACTTCATTCTTTTGTTTGCTGCCTGCCTCCACCATTACCTGTCTAATTGTGTGACCACATGCTAATTTCTAGAAAGTTTGTTCACTTGTCTACAATTTCAATAATTGTAATTTTACAGCTTGCTTTCCCTATTAGCCCAGACATATACTGTAATATTGAACCCAGAAGGCATGAATATATCTCCTCTAAAAGTAAGCATTTTGTTTTTTATCCCAGTTGGAGATCAGATTGGATCAACATTGTAACAAGATATATGTCTACATAATTGTCTATATATTATTGGAAAAGAAATTTGTCTAAGTCTTTCTGAAACTCTCAACTGTTCCTGAGGCAGACTATTCCACAAGCTCACAGTTCTTATTGTAAAAAAAGCTTGTCAGATTTGAACATTAAACATTTTTGAGTCAGAGGGAGTACCCCTTTGTCTTCGTACTCTCTATAATTCCATGACATCCTTTCTATGAACTCGTGCGCAAAACTAAACTGCTTAGACCAGATGAGGCTGTATTATTTCGTTGTTCTGTTCTTCTAAAAGTCTCTGTTTTTTTTACATGACAATATTCTTCTGGCCCTAGAGGCACCTGACTGTTTCTGAATGTTGATATGTAGTCTATGATCAACAAGTATACCTAGATCCTTCTCAACAAGTGATTGGGCTGTTTTCCTCTTTCTATTATGTATCTTGCATGCAGATTATTAGTACCTTAGTGAATAACTTTTATATGTATCCTCATTGAACCTTCTTTGCCAAAACCTCAGTGTATCCAAGTTTGCTTACAATTTAGTAATATCTTTCATAGACTGCACTATGCCACATAGTTTGGTTTTTGCCTGCTGGTGTCATCTGTTAAACTGCATGTCATCACACTAGTTGTAGTGGTCTGGAGATTCTCTTTAGGAATGTCCTGACCACTTTGGTCAGGTAAGGGATAGTGATGAGCGATTGCGTCGATTATCGTCATCGGGTCGATATTCGATATCGTCAATTATCATGCCGATATCCGATAGTCGATAAATAGATTATCGGGTTGACCATTAAAGGGCTAGGGTGAGAGGGAAAAACACCTTCATTCTTACAACCAAACAGTGCGGGAGAAGCTGTAATTAACATCCACAACAGTCAAATGGATACGGGGGTACATCTTAGGCAAACAAAAATTAGGTTATAAAAGTCACAGAAAAAAAGTCACAGACCATTTACTATACCTGTCTTGTACCACAGCATGACCCTTAAACCGGCATGACCCACAAATTAAAAGTGCCAGAAGGCAGTATTATTTGAACCATCATTTTACTTGGAAAATGGACATTGACTATCCCTGTCCTGGAAGCAGCATGAGCCCCAAACCTGCATAAATCCCAGATTAAAAAGTGACGGAAAAAGGAGTCTTTGAACCACCATTTTAGTTGAACTGGAAAATTGGCTTACTGTTCTGTACCACAGTTGACCATTAACCTGTCTGCCCTACAGATTAAAAAGTGCAAGAAAAAGGAGTCTTTTCAACCACCATTTTAGTTTCACTGGACATAGACTATCACTGCCCTGGGCGCAGCATGAACCCAAACCTGCATGACCCCCAGATTTAAAAACACCCGGGGAAAAAGGAGTCTTTGAACCCCCAAATTTTAGTTGAACTGGACATAGTACTATCCCTGTCCTGGGCCACAGCATGAGCCCCAAACCTGCATGACCCCCAGATTTAAAAACTGCCGGAAAAAGGAGCCTTTCAACCACCTTTTTTGTTGAACTGGACATTGACTATACCTGTCCTGTAACGCAGTATGACCATTAAACCTGTCTGACCCACAGATTAAAAAGTGCCGGAAAAAGGAATCTTTCAACCACCATTTTATTGTATTGGACATTTGACTAAAACTGTCCTGTACCACAGAATGACACTAAAACTACATGACCCACAGATTAAAAAGTGCCGGAAAAAGGAGTCTTTTGAACACCATTTTAGTTGAACTGGACATTGACTATATTTGTCCTGGACCACAGTATGACCCCAAAACCTGTCTGACCCACAGATTTAAAAAGTGCCTGAAAAAAGGAGTCTTTGAACCACCATTTTAGTTTCACTGGACATAGACTATACCTGTCCTGTACCGCAGCATGACCCTCAAACCTGCATGACCCACATGACGATGATGATGAGGATGACATTTTTGGCCATGACTGGGAGGACGAGGAGGTAAGACTACTGGATGCAGGTTGCATTAACCACTGAGAACAGTTGGCGATGCTGTTCGTTACTGAGGTTAAAAGGGGCCCTGACCCAGCGATGACAGGCCGGACGGTCCTGCAACCGACGATCCGCTGGCTTGCGTGTTGTTGCCAGCAGGGAAGAGCACTTCTCTCCTACCTCTACCTCCATGTCCTACACCCCACTTTGCTTGCTTACCACCTGCATTTCGCTCCATGTTCAGAAAGATAAAAATTTAAGAACGTATGGAAGAGTTTTTGACAGTCTCTTATTAAAAGACGGCAAATCACAGCTATTCTAAAAATCCCTTTAATTTCCTAACCCCCAAACCCTAGGATTAGAAACGGGAAATGTTTCCAGCGAATACCTGTGAAATGCGTTTCTGGTGGAACAACCGTAAGACAAAATCAACAGTGTTCTTCTTCAGTCCCAGTGTTTTACAACTGCCAGTAGGACTAGGAATTGATAGTTTTCAAAAAAAAAATCATATAAAACTACGCTATTGCGCCAAACTGAAGATTCAACGAGCGCAAATAAAACTATTCAGAAGTTACACGGATGAGAAATTGCGTTTTTGCAGCAAATGACAAACGAGAACAGTTGCTAGAAAATTTTTCTATCAGAATTGTCGTACAACGTGGCTATTTGAAAAAAACTAGGGCCGCCGCACGTGCAATACAGCTATTTAAAAGTGATACAGATAACAAAGTGTGGTTTTTTGCACCATGAATACACCAACATTAACTTTCGATTTCTGTATCCAAATTTAAGTACAAGGTAGCTATTTGAAAAAAAACTGGGCGAACCAAAGTGCAATACAGATATTTAAATGTTATAAAGATAAGAAAAGGAGGTTTTTGCACCAATGAAATACACCTGCAATTACTTGCAACTTTCTGTATCCTAATAGTACAAGATGGGTCTTTGAACAAAAATGGCCTGCGCCAAAGTGAAAAACACCTAATTAAATTGTGTATGGATAATAAAAGGTGGGTTTTGCACCTATGACATACACCTGCACTGACTAGAAAAGTTCTGTATCCTATTGTAAGTACAAGGTGGGTCTTTTTAACAAAAAGGGGTGCAAAAAAAGGTAAAAAAAAAACTACTTAAATAAAGGGAAAGGATAATAAAAGGTGGTTTTTGCACCTATGACATACACCTGCAGTGATTAGAAAAGTTCTGTATCCTATTGTAAGTAAACATGGGTCTTTGAACAAAACTGGGCTGCACAAAAGTGAGAAAAAAAACTACTTAAATCGTGTACGGATAATAAAAGGTGTTTTTTTTACCTATGACATACACCTGCAGTGAACAGAAAAGTTCTGTATCCTATTGTAAGTACAAGGTGTGTCTTTGAACAAAACTGGGCAGCAAAAAAGTGAAAAAAAAACTACTTAAATCGTGTACGGATAATAAAAGGTGGTTTTTGCACCTATGACATACACCTGCTGTGACTAGAAAAGTTCTGTATCCTATTGTAAGTAAACGTGGGTCTTTGAACAAAACTGGGCTGCACAAAAGTGAAAAAAAAAACTACTTAAATCGTGTACGGATAATAAAAGGTGGCTTTTGCACCTATGACATACACTTGCAGTGACTAGAAAAGTACAAGGTGTGTCTTTGAACAGAACTGGGCTGCAAAAAAGTGAAAAAAACCTACTTAATCGTTTGTAGGTATAAAAGGTGGCTTTTGCACCTATGACATACACCTGCAGTGACTAGAAAAGTTCTGTATCCTATTGTAAGTACAAGGTGGGTCTTTGAACAAAACCGGGCTGAAAAAAAGTGAAAAAAACCTACTTAAATCGTGTACGGATAATAAAAGGTGGCTTTTGCAACTATGACATACACCTGCAGTGACTAGAAAAGTTCTGTATCCTATTGTAAGTACAAGGTGGGTCTTTGAACAAAAATGGGCTGCACAAAAGTGAAAAAAAACCTAAATTAAATCGTGTACGGATAATAAAAGGTGGCTTTTGCACCTATGACATACTCCTGCAGTGACGAGAAAAGTTCTGTATCCTATTGTAAGTACAAGGTGGGTCTTTGAATAAAACTGGGCTGCACAAAAGTGAAAAAAAAACTACTTAAATCATGTAAGGATAATAAAAGGTGGTTTTTGCACATATGACATACACCTGCAGTGACTAGAAAGTTCTGTATCCTATTGTAATGTACAAGGGTGGGTCTTTGAACAAAACTGGGCTTCCCAAAATACAAAGGTATTATTTCACCAAAAATTGCCAAAAACTGGTAAACAAAGCCATTTCAATGCAGGTTCAAAGCAGAGTCTGGCTGCACTTTTAAAAATCTCCTTTCAAAAGCCTGCCTATCTGTCTGTGTTTGCCCGCAGCAACCCCAACCACCCCCTCCCCCCCCCCGCGGCTGTACAGCGCCCGGAAAGCTTCTTTAAAAATCTCAGCCTAACTAACTTAGAACTGAAATTCTCTAATATATCTATGTTCTAATGTCACAGCTAAAAGCATAGTTGTCTGTGTGAACAAAAGAGAAACTGTGTCGCTGAGCTGTATTGAGAGAGAAAGCTTAACACCCCGTCCTGCTCCCTTTTGAGACACAGGACACACTGATGCTGAACAGGAAGGGTGTTCTATGTACAAAGAAGTCATGTGATTTTTTTCCAGCCAATGACAACTATACAACATCAAAAGTCATGGGCGTCGCCACCCCAGCTCACCCTGCTCTATGCTCTAAGCGATTTGCTGGCCGCCAAAATGAAGGAAGCGACGAAAATGGCACGATAGTAATAGATTATGTGCAGATTCTCACCTAAATTATCGCGTGATCGGAAAATTCCGATCAACATAAAAACCGTGCCGATTTCAACTTTGTCGATTATAATCGCTCAACACTAGTAAGGGATATTTATGTAAAAATCATTTTGTTTATGCCTTAGCACAAGTCAAATCCATTAGCGACCCGGTTTGTCCACATTTCCGGTAGACCTTATTATACTAGTATCTTGTTTTAACTTTTTTGTACTATACCATTGGAACAGAATGGACTATGTCATCTCCACTCTCGCCAGCTAAGCATAGGAGTACTTATGGGTCAGGATTTTCGAAAATATGATTTTATTCATCCAGAAAGGAAGATTAAGGGGCCATTGTTGTGTATCCCATATGCAAAGGTCTGATGATGAACTAAGAAACTGATGATAAAACATGCATGTCTGTGGTGGCGTGGCTAGAGAGGTAGCAGCGGTTGCACTTGCGACCAGGCTCCTGAGTCAAAGTGGCCCACAGACCTCTCCTCACCACACAACCGTAACGCTGGGTCACAAAAAACCCAGAATTGCAGCGATAACAGACACTGCAAGCACGCCAATTCCAAACCTGTTTGTTTAGCTCCGTATATGCTGAGGTACAGGAAGCACAATGCAATAATGTCATCACGTCATCTGCCTATGGCATCAGGCTTTAGGTTTATTGCCTAGTAGATGTCGGAAGTTACAGAGCAGGCAGCATACTTAATTACCTTCTGAGTGGATTTATAAACTTAATAAGGGGTCCCCTATACCTACATTTTGAGGGTACCTTTATAGCTACTTACTGTCGGAGGTCTTCTTTCTTACCTAAGTACTGAGGGGTCCAATATATCTACCTACTGAGTTCCCTGCATAGCTGCCTAATGGGGACCTTCCTATCTACTCACCTACATAATTGGGGGCTTATCTTCCTAATAGGGGATTAGATACCTATATACCTAATGGTGAGCTTACATAACTACAGTGGGGAAAATAAGTATTTCATACACTGGCAATTTTGCAAGTTTTCCTACCTACAAAGAATGGAGAGGTCTGTAATTTTTATCTTAGGTACACTTCAATTGTGAGGGAATCTTAAAAAAAAATCTAGAAAATCACATTGTATGATTTTAAAATTATTAATTTGCATTTTATTGCATGAGTAAGTATTTGATATAAAAGAAAAACATAACGTAATATTTGGGACTGAAACCTTTGTTTGTAATTACAGAGGTCACCCGTTTATTGCAGTTCTTGATCAAGTTTGCACACATTGCAACAGGGATTTTGGCCCACTCCTCCGTGCAAATCTTCTCCAGATCTTTCAGGTTTCGTGACATCGCTGGGCTACATTGAGTTTAAGCTCCCTCCCAAAATTTTTTGATGGAATTCAGGTCTGAGACTGCTAATCACTCCAGGACCTTGGAAGTTGCTCTTACAGACCTATTCTTATTTCCCTGGGTTTGTATTTGGGTCATTGTCCAGCTGGACGTCCACCATGACCCATCTTCAACGCTCTATTACTGAGGGAAGGAAGGTGTTGGCCAAAATCCCGCAATACCATGGCCCCATGCTTCCACCCACCTAATACGTGGCAGCTCGTCTGTCCCCTATTGTTGAAAAGCACCCCCTAAGTATGATGTATCACCCCCATACTTCTCATGTATGGAATTGATTTTTTTGGTTTACTCATCCTTCTTTTTCTTCAAGGCGAGTGGAATTGATACCAAAAAGTTCTATTTTGGTCCCATCTGCTCACATGACCTCTCCCATGCCTCCACTGGATAATCCAGATGGTCATGGATGAATTTCAAATGAGCCTGGACATGTGCTGGTGTAAGCAGTGGGACTTTGCGTGCCCTGCAGGATTTTGATCCATGAGAGTGTATGTGTTACTAAACGTTAATCTTAAACGACTGTGGTCCCGCTCTATTAGAACAATGACTATGTCCTCTCTATGTAATTCTGGGCCTGATTCCTTACTTTCTTAGAGTCATCCTACTAGTGTTGATCGATTTTTATCGACAAAAGTTGAAATCGTCAAAGGTTTTTATGTGATATCGAAATTTTCAAGATCATTCGATAATTAAGTTAAAATCTGAGCATCATCTATTAAGATCGCGGCCTTTTTCGGCGCTTTCTGTAATTTGGCGGCCAGGCAAATCATATTATAATAAGCATGGTGATATGTTGGTGCGAACGTCATGACTGTGATGTGTATGGTTGCGATTGGCGGGAAGAAATCCACATGACCCTCGTTTTTACATAGAACAGAGTTCCTGTTTCAGCCATCAGTGTTCTCAGCGTCTCATAGGGAAAGGCGTGCAGCTCTGCTGTGGCCACACAGCGCAGCGATTAGTTCTATTTCTGCACAAGAAAACCTCTGCTATTAGCTGGTGATCCTCCAATTTATTAGTTTAGAGATTTTGAACATTTATTATTAGACTAGAGCCATTTTAAAGCAGCATCTACGGTGTAAAGCTCACGGCGAGGGAGCCGGGGGGGGGCCCCCGCGGGCGAACACAGACAAGCACTATCTAATAAAGAACATTGGAAAAGGTTCACCAAGAGCATAGTGTAATAATGGTATGGAAATAATATTTTTTCGTTACAGTTTGCTATTGAAGTATTTCCTGATATTGGGCATTCTGAACTTATATGGATAAACACATTTCTAGTAAATGCAGTCTCTTTGGTTTAGCTGCAACTCCACTTTTAATACAGATACATCAATAGGTGTTCAATTTTACCCTTTACACCTGTGACTGTTTATATTCTCAAAACCATGCACTTAAATTACAATCCAGCAATCATTGTATTCATCACTCAGCACAGGTTTGTTTGTTGCCAAAAATACCGGTGTATCGTACAAAAACATCACAGTTACGTGTTTTTTTGACTTTTGCGCACCCAGTACTGTTCATTGACGCAGCATCTACGTAAATCTTATAAACAGCAATTCTATATTCACCACAGGTGAATTTGAAAGTGCAAAAAATACCGTGTATTATACGAAAACATAACAGATACGTTGTTTTTTGACTTTTGCGCACCAGTCTGTTCATTGACGCTGCCTCTACGAAATCTTAAAACGAGCAATCTATATTCACCACAGGTGAATTGAAAGAGGCAAAAAATACAGTTTTATAATATCAAAACAATAACAGTTATGTGTTTTTTGACTTTTGCCGCACTCCATACGTTTCATTGACGCACATCTACGTAATCTTAAAACAGCAATCTATATTCACCACAGGTGAATTGAAAGGTCAAAAATAACAGTTTATTGATATCAAAACATAACATTTTACTGTTTTTGACTTTGCCACACCAGTACTGTTCATTGACGCAGCATCTACGTAAATCTAAAACAGCAATTCTATATTCACAGGGAATGAAAGGTGCAAAAAATACCGTGTATTATACGAAAACATAAACAGTTACGTTTTTTTGACTTTTGCGCACCCCAGTACGAGTTCATTGCGCAGCATCTACTAAACTTAAAAACAGCAATTCTATATCACCACAGTGAATTGAAAGGTGCAAAAAATACAGTTTATTATATCAAAACATAACAGTTACTGTTTTTTTGACTTTTGTGCACCCAGTAACTGTTTATGTGACGCAAGCATCGTACGTAAATTATCTTAAACAGCAATCTATATTTCCACCACAGATGAATTGAAAGGTGCACAAAAATACAGATTTTTATATCAAAACATAACAGTTTCGAGTTTTTTGACTTTTGCGCACCCCAGTACTGTTCATACATGACGCACGATCCCTACTTAAAGCTTAAAACAGCAATTCTATATTCACAGGTGAATTGAAAGGTCAAAAAGATACCTGTGTATTATAACGAAAACATAACAGTTTACGTGTTTTATTGACTTGCGCACAACCATGACTGTCATTGACGCAGCATCTACTTAAATCGGTCAAAACACCAGCGAATTCTAAATTCACCACATGAATTGAAAGGATGCAAAAAATACATTTTATGATATCAAAACATAACATTACGTGTTTTTTTTGATTTTGGGCACCCATTTCTGTTCATAGACCGCATCATCTAGTAAATCTAAAAACAGCAATTCTATATTCACCACCAGGTGAAATTGAAAGGACAAAAAATACAAGTTTATTATATCAAAACATAACATTTACGTGTTTTTTTGACTTTGCGCACCCAGTACGTTCATTGACGCAGATCTACGTAAATCTTCAAACAGCATTCTATATCACCACTAGTGAATTGAAAGCCAAAAATACAGTTTATTATATCAAAACATAACAGTTACGTGTTTTTTGACTTTGCGCACCCAGTACTGTTCATTGACGCAGCATCTACGTAAATCTTAAAACAGCAATTCTAATTCACCACAGGTGAATTGAAAGGTGCAAAAAATACGTTATTATCACAAAACATAACAGATACGTGTTTTTTGACTTTTGCGCACCCAGTACTGTTCATTGACGCAGCATCTACGTAAATCTTAAAACAGCAATTCTATATTCACCACAGGTGAATTGAAAGGTGCAAAAAATACCATTTATTATACCAAAACATAACAGATACGTGTTTTTTTGGAATTTTGCCCAGTCCAGATTTGTTGATAGACACCTTGCAGTTAAATTTGAATCCAGCAATTTTGTTTTGATTAGAGGGATTTGAGAATAGCTGTGATTTGCCGTCTTTTAATAAGAGACTTTCCAAAACTATTCCATACCTTCTCAAATTTTTATATTTCTGGACATGGAGCGAAATGCAGGTGGTAAGCGAGCAAAGAGGGGGTAGCACATGGAGGTAGAGGTACGAGAGAAGGTGCTCCTTCCATGGCTGGCGACAACACGCATGCCAGCGATCTCATATGCATGACGTCAGGCCTGTCATCGCAGGGTCATGCCCTGTGAATCTAAGTAACGAACATCGTCGTGCCAAATCTGTCCTTCGAGTGGTTAATGCAACCTAGCATCTAGCAGTCATACCTCCTCGTAGGCGGGGGGGGGGGGGGTGGGCCCTCCCAGTCCACGGCCCCACAAAATGTCCCCCGTCATCAGATCCATAAGTCATCCGTCCCAACATGAAGCAGCCACCAATGTCCAAAACTCCGTGTACCCAACCTCCCACCTGGGTGGGATAATCCATTGGTCCCTTGAAGACCTCTTTTGAATGACAAAATTGCGGTTGGGGTTCAGAAGGCATGATATATTAAATAACAAGGAGGAAATATTTTAAAGGACCCCAGCTCTAGACCGCCCCAGTTTTTACTGATGCCCACCAGAAGGAGGTGGAAGGAAGCCGGTCAATTCGGCACAAAATCCCGGGCGGGTCCGGCAAAACGCCTAGGTTGCAGTGGCCCCTTGCTATGTAGGCCCGCAAAGCTTCTGGATGCCAGAAAAGTCATGACTACCAAGTTCAACCTGTATGAATGAAGATGAAAATTAAGACGACATATTGGCGGATTCATCCCTGGGGGTCTTTCCCGTGCAGAATTTGCCTTGCGAGCCCCTTCCACATCAGTGGACGAGGAGGGAAGACGATGGGGTTTAGTTGTCAATATACGGGTTCCACCCCCACCACGCCCAAAAAAAGGGGAGAAGGGCGGGTCGCAGGAAAGGTCCCGCTGATATATTCCGCCAGCCCACATAGGGTCCCAGGCGCAAACCCCCGCTTCACCATGCTTTTATCGCCGTCAAAAAGGTCCAGGACCTCTCAAAACCTGGGCACCCCTTCTTTGAGCAAGCCCTCTTGATTCCAACCCTTCCCCCAGCGATGTCAAATAATTGCAGCCTTTGGCCGTAAAAAAACGCAATAAGTGAAAGGCAAAGAAAAACCTTAAGTGTTTTTAACCACTCCCACCAACAGTTCCCTAGTCACATGCAGCGAAATTGCAATTCGTTGAAAATTGGAGGGAAAACACTATGGCCCAAAAAAAAGGCCAGACCGTACCGCCGGGCCCCCTCCCAACCCACTGTTCCCACACCCTCTGTCCTCCGCCTCCTCCGCCCACCACCAATCGTTTCCCTCCGCCTGCCCATGTCCCCCTCTCCGGAGTCCCCATGATCAGGGAAATTCAGCCATCCGCTTCAGCCCTCCCAACCGTCGCCGAGTAACCACCAGCACCACCCCAAGACCCATCCCTTAACCCCTTCCTCCTGTCCCGCCATTTTGAACGACCCTGCACGCCGTCAGGCCCTGCCAGTCCAGTAGCAAGCCAGCCATCTGGTCTTCCAAAGGTTTTTGGTGAACAGGAAAAAGAAACCACCTTTTAAACCCAACACCATCCCAAAGAGTCCAAAAGCCTGAATGTCCGGGCATTGGCAGCTTTTGGCCCTTGGGAAAATGTTTTTGCCTTTCCGTCCTGTGGGACACAGATGGGTTTTTCCGCCACGATCATGGCGCCCCCTTCGCCCTGCCCCCCAATAGAAACAAGATTGCCTAGCAAGGCAATTTTCCTTTGCCATAAAAAAGCCGTCCCCTGGGCCCTGGCCCAGCCCACGTGTCATCTAAAAATTTTTCAGCTCGTTTTTGGTTCCTGCAACTGTCTCAGGAAAGTCCATCTCCCAACCACCCGACACAAGGACTATAACGCACGGCCCAAGGCCGCTATAATCTCCAGTGAACCAGTGTCTTCACTGGGTTGTAAGCATGGGTGGAAGTCTCGTGGGGTTGTGAACGGTGGCCCTTCTCCCCAGTCTTTACTGGCCGCACGCTGCTCTTCAAAAACTGCAAGATGGTGCAGGTCTCTTTCCCACCAAGGGTCCTCTGGGTGGGCCATTCCACGTGCCCCTAGACACCATGGCTGGATGTTTGAATTAATCTGCCTGTGTGTGTGAGACCCCGTCCACGGACACAGGTCCCAGGAGCTTGTGGGGACGGCTCTAATCAAACGAGACCTGAGGCCCGCTGGGCCTGGGTTGGAAACAAGGAAACCCGGTTGTGCCCAGCCAAGGGTGGTGGTGCGATAAACCGGCCCGAAAATTATCCTGCTTGCCCGGGCCGCCCTTAAGATCGGTTAGTGCTGAAAGCCACAATCCCTTGCCCTGGCACATGTCATGAACCTTGGTCCCCGTCCAGGAAAATTTCTAAAGAAGCTTACCCGGGTCCTGGAACTGCCCCTGCTGAATGAAGGCTCGAGGTCTTGAGTTCGCACTTCCGCCGTTCGCACCCTGCTTCAACCCGCCCTGTGGCTGCTTTGCCAGCGTCAGCATCGGCATCCCCGTCAACCGTCTCATTGTTGACGTGTGTGCAACACGGCCTGGAATTTTCCCACCCTCCACAATCTTCCCAGCGAATTGTGGCAGCTGCTCCAATGCCATTGACGCAGTACTGGAAGTGACACAAATGGCCCTGACAAGCCAGCGTGTAAACGGAACCCCACGGGGTGGGGTTGAACCACCGCGAGTGGAAGGCCGGTGAAAGAAGCTCTGCACCCATCCGTTTGCCAGTTTTTGAAGAAGCCACCCAAAAATGTTCCCCAGTGCGGACCCAATGCCCTTGTCCGCATGAAGCCATTGTGGTGAACTTTAGATCTGGGAACGCTATCGTTTGTGGACACTTCCTTGAAAACAACAGGGTCCACCGGCCAGCGACGGATAGTGAGAACGGACCCACAGATGCGTACCCACGGAGGCCTTTTCTCTCCGGCAAACTCCACAAGGCCCCGACAATTATTTTCACAATATTCTTCGGTCACTTATCGATTGAGTCAAGTGGTTTTTCGGGTGTCCCAGAGCCTAGTGCAAGGAGGCGCCACTTTCAGCACACAGGGTGCAATCAATCATCATGCAAGCCCAGGGGCCAGTGTTGAAGCTGGTGAGCCGTGAAGGCAGCGGAAGGAGGAAGTGATGGAGGTTACTCCTAGACACCGATGTTACCGACGTCCCAAGCCTTGGAAAAAGAGGATTTGGCGCCGAACATTTGGAAGGAGGGAGTGAGGTGAAGAAGAGGAAGATCATTTGCAAGTGGGCCCCACGAACTGATCCCAACGAGGGCATGGTGAAATTCAAATGGCTACCGATCTCCCATCACAAGAAGTGCTTTTGGGATGCTCCATTACCTCGCAACATGATCCTCGCAAAATAAAGGCCATCAAAAATGAAACAACAAGTTTAACTGGGTGGCCCACCCTCCCTGGATCCCCGGTAAAACAAAACAAAAATCAGCACCCCATGTTCCCTTCCACCCACCCCAAATAGAATATTAAAATGCAGTGAAATGGCGAACCTTTTGCTGAAATTGAATTCCAACTGGAGACATCTGTTGCCGTCCCAGGCATCACAACGTTTTCCCCAAAATTCACGGTGTGAGGACAACATCCAGCGACGTGACAGCAAGTAGGTGAGTGCCAAGGGTAAGGCGTAGCCGCGCAGCAACAGAGCAAAAGGTGGCAGAAAGCCTAATGGGTGACCCTGGCCAATTCTTTTTTTTTAATCCACCATCCAAACCCAACGCATGCAATGCAGGGCACACATCCAACCACACAGAGATTCAGCTTTAAGATCATGGTGCACAGACTAAAATCCTGCCTACCTCAACAGCCGATTGTTATTGTTGCAAATGTGTTTTCCGTGACCCAATAGACCTTTCGTGGGTATCCACAAAATTGAAAACAATGTCCCGAGCTGTGCCCACCCTCGTCCCACTCCAATAAAGAGGTGTTGTCCTGCCCCAGATCAAAGCCAGCGTCATATTCTGAAGCGAACCTTCAGCACAGCTTTGGGAAAGTAGTCATTACAAGACAACGCATCCGGTCCCTTTCACACATTTAAAATGTGGGATTCGTTTGACTTTCTCACAAGAAAGAAAACAGGCAGGTGCAATCTCTGCTGATGTTTAGTGGCCCCCCAATTGCCCGGAGGTCCCACTCCGACTATAGATTGCCGGACACCCCTACTTCACTTCCCATTTTCAAACAGTAAAATGGGTTCCTCTGTGAAAAACAGATTTTTTTTTAAAATGATCAATTTTCATAAACTAGAGCAATTATTTTATATTCATATTATCCCCCCGGCCAACCGTATCCATTTTATGAAATGGTATTAGCTTTGGAGGAGACTTGTAAAAGTAAACAGCAGGTTCATGAAAACCCCGAAATACCCAATATTACACAACTTTAACTTAAGAAGTTTTTCGGCAATTGACCCAATGGTTTTAAGGAGGTCATGTGATATTCCTGTTAGATACAGCAAATAATCACATGTGTCCTTATTCTGGAACAGAAAAAATATGTTTACCATCTAAGAGGCATTTCCCTCCCCTCAACACCTTGAATTTTTAATAGTGGGGCTGAGAGAAGTCCCATAATTTAATAGGATAATTTTGGGGTCATGATTGTCGGTGATATAACCAGCTATAAATTATGGTCCTTGTGGAAATAGAAAAAGTGGCTTCTAAGTGGCATATTTCCCTCCCTCAACACGACAATTTTTAACAGTGGCCTGATGAAGGTCCATATTTTTTATAATTTTTTTAGTGGTCATTGCTGCCTTTGACAATGCAAGCAATTACTAACAGATTCCTATAATAAAAAAAACTGTTTTGTTTTTCTTAACAGACCATTTTTCTTTTTCTTCACAATTGACCCAAAGTGGGCTCAGTTTCCATGCTTTGAATTTTTTGGGGGGCATTTTTTGCTTTGTGAACATGCAGCTATACTACCGGTCCCTATTCTAAAAATGTTTTTCTAACCAGACATTTTTGTTCTTCACAATTTGCAACCCAAAATGCTCAAGGGGTCATGCTTTTGAATTTTTTTGGGGCATTTTGCTGTGACAATGCAGCTATACTACCAGGTCCTATTCCTAAAAGATTATTTGTATTCTAACAGACAATTTGTTTCATCACAAATGACAAAAGGTGCTCAAGGGTCATGCTTTGAATTTTTGGGGGCATTTGGGCTGGTGACCATGCAGCTATACAACAGTTCCCTATTCTCAAAGGTTGTTCCTAACAGACATATTGTATTTCTTCACAATTGGGACCAAAAGTGTGCTTCAAGGTCATGCTTATGAAATTTTTGGGTGCATTTTTGCTTGAGATCCATGGCAGCTATACTACAGGTCCCTAATTTCTTAAAAAAGTTGTTGTTTCCTAACACAGACATTTGTTCTGCACAATATGTCCAAGTAGTTGCTTCAAAGGTGATGGAGCTTGTCAGAAACAGGAATAGGTGTAGACACTTGTTAAATGGACCCACCGTATTGCAAAATGACTTGTTTTTTCAAGATTCTTTAACATATGCTTATTTCAACCCCTGTATTGAGACAACCCATTTGTTTAATAACAATTAAAAAAAGAGAAACAAAGACATGGTGGGAGTTCCCTAAAATCCAGCAATTTTAAAAATGTGTTTCAAGAATTTAAAGTACTAAAAAAACATGCAAGTACTAAAATAGCTGTTTAAAAAAAATTCCCCTCTGAATTGATACAAGGGAGGTACAGGAAATACTTGACCATAGGTAGGTTATTCATAGAAACATGGGATTATGGAGCACAGACAGAGAACAAAGTACAGAGACCATTTCCTCCAGCACGTTGAGTAAAATGAGAAAAAGAATGCCAAGATAAAGGGCACCTGGGTGTAACAGGAGCGTTAACCACCAGTATTCCAAGTGAAGCTCAATTGGTCCACACTCATACGGAGGGGCAAGCGCTACCCAGGTATTGACTGTGTACAGAGGAAGGCTGGAGTTCTCACACTTCCGCTTCCGCACTCTGCTTCAGCACGACAGTTTTCGTTGCTGCGTCATCAGGGCATTTTAACCTGCGTGTTAATAGATGACGGACGCCAGCCTGGGCTTTCACCGCACCCACTGTAACTCCGGCCCTGGGTCATGCTGTGGCCCAGGACAGGTATAGTCAATGTCCAGTGAAACTAAAATGGTGGTTGAAAGACTCCTTTTTCCGGCACTTTTAAATGTGGGGGTCATGCAGGTTTGGGGCTCATGCTGTGGCCCAGGACAGGTATAGTCAATGTCCAGTGAAACTAAAATGGTGGTTGAAAGACTCCTTTTTTCCGGCACTTTTTAAATGTGGGGGTCATGCAGGTTTGGGGCTCATGCTGTGGCCCAGGACAGGTATAGTCAATGTCCAGTGAAACTAAAATGGTGGTTGAAAGACTCCTTTTTCCGGCACTTTTTAAATGTGGGGGTCATGCAGGTTTGGGGCTCATGCTGTGGCCCAGGACAGGTATAGTCAATGTCCAGTGAAACTAAAATGGTGGTTGAAAGACTCCTTTTTCCGGCACTTTTTAAATGTGGGGGTCATGCAGGTTTGGGGGCTCATGCTGTGGCCCAGGACAGGTATAGTCAATGTCCAGTGAAACTAAAATGGTGGTTGAATACTCCTTTTTCCGGCAACTTTCTTTAATGTGGGGTTCATGCTGTTTTGGGGCTCATGCTGTGGCCCAGGACAGGTATAGTCCAATTGTCAGTGAAACTAAAATGGTCGTTGAAAGACTCCTCTATCCGCACTTTTATTAAATGGGGGGTCATGCAGGTTTGGACGGGCTCATCACCCTGTCTTGCCCATTGACATGTATAGTCAATAGTCCACAGTAATGAAACTAACATGGTGGTTGAACATACTCTTTCTTTCGGCAACATTTTTTTAAAATGTTTGGGGGTCATGCAGTCGGGAGCTATCATGCTGTGGCCAGGACAGGTTATAGTCAATCCAGATGAAACTCAAAAATGGTGGTTGAAAAGACTCTTTTTCCGGCACGTTTAAATGTGCGGGGGTCATGCAGCGTTTGGGCTCATGCTGTGGCCAGGACAGGTAATAGTCATGTCAGTGAAACTACAAGGGTGGTTGAAGACTCCTTTATTCACACACCCGCAGCACTTTTTAAATGTCTGGGGGTCATGCATGTATTGGGGTCTCTTGCTGTGGCCCAGGACCAGGTACTAATCCAATGTCCCCATTAAGGACTATCTCACCTGAACCACCGCAAACTAATGGGTGCGGTTGACACAAGACTCCTTTTTCCGCACTTATTTAATGCGTGGGGGTCATCGCAGGTATTGGGCTCATGCTGTGCGACCAGGACAGGTAATATTTCAATGTCCAGTGAAACTAAATGGTGGTTGAAAGACTCACCTTTCCGGCACTATTTTAATGTCGGGGGTCATGCAGGTTGGGGCTCCATGCCTCGCGTTCCAGGACAGGGATATTCAATGTCCAGGGGGGTTCAAGTAAGATATGTTCAATCATACAGCCGTTCTGGCACATTTTTAATTTGTGGTTGATGCAGGTTTAAGGTCAGGCTGCGTGTACAAGAGACAGGGATAGTAAATGGTCTGTGACTTTTTTTCTGTGACTTCCTTATAACGCAATGTGGTTTGCTAAGATGTAGGAACTATCCATTTGAACTGTTGTGATGTGTAATTTCAGCTTCACCAGCCTTGTTTTTGGGTGTAATAATAAGGTGTTGTTTGCTCACACCATAGACTTTAATGGTAATCGCTCATATCGATGCTCACTATCCGAAAAACTTATCGATAGCGGCCAAGACGACCATCGACAACGATCGATCTCGAAAGAGCACAACGCAATCGCCTCCAACCACTAGTAGTATGACCTAGGCTCCCATTACCCAAACACCCGCACCCCAAAATTGAGATTGCTATACCAAGCTTAAAATAGTAACAGCCCACTGCCCGGGATGGGCTACACGAGCCATCCCGGGTGAATTTTTCAAAGTTTTAAATCCCAAGATCACCGCCGACCTTGCATTGACATTGAATAACTACCTGCCTTGCGGGGCGAGGCGATCCCAACCAAAACAAATACATGCATATATTCTAACGCACACGTCATCTCCAACAGTCCTCCTCATCTATCCACCAAATCTCTCCTTGACCCACCTGCAATCTGGCTTCCTTCCTGACCCCACCACTCTACAGAAACCGGCCCTAACCAAAGTCACCAACGACCTAGCAACTGCCAAACCTTTCACAGCCACTACTCTGTGCTTCTCCTTCCAGCCTGGTCCTTCCCGCCGTTGACACCTGTCGACCACACACTCCTCATCCAAATCCTCTCCTCCCTCGGCATCACAAGACTTGGGCCCTTTCCTGGAATCTCCTACCTCACTTATAGGACATTCGAGTCTCTCATTCCTCGCTCCACCTCCTCCGCCTTGCGCCGGCTCCTCTGTTGGTGTCCCCATGAGGTCTTTCTGGGGGCCCACTACTCTTTTTCTATCTACACTCTTGGTCTGATCAACTAAAATACAATCGCATGCCTTTCAATACCATCTGTAGCTGATGAGACCCAACTCTACACACCGCCCAATATTAACTCTCCTTCTCTTCCCGGTCAAATCCCAGACCTTCTTCGTCATATCTCCTCCTGTCTCCTCACTCCTCCTGAAGCTAAATGTGGAAGAAAACTGAATTCATCATCTTCCCCACCGCCCCTGCCATCCCCCACCTGATCTCTCTATCACAGTCAATGGCTACACTTCCTCATAACCAGCACCACAAGTCCGCTGCCTTGGGATAACCCTTGACTCCGAATCTGTCCTATCAAACCGCACATCCAAACCCTCACTCTGCCTGCCGCCTCCACCTTGAAAAAATATCTACCGAATCTGCTCATGAATCCTCTAACTTCGAAAGCACAAAAATGCTGGTCCATGCCCTCGTCACTCACGCCTAGACAATAACATCATTCCTGTGGCCTCCCACTAGCACCTCCCCCCCCCCAACCCCATCCTTAACTCTGCTCCCCTCTGATTCACCTCCCGCAATACCCCTCTGCCCTCCCCCTCCATCCCTTCACTGGCTTCCAATTCCCAGCAATCCATTCAAGTAGTAACCTTGACCTACAGGCTTCCATGACCTCCCCCCTCCATACATACTGCCTTAACTCCAGATTCCCCCCTCACGCAATCTCTGCTCCTCACGGGCCCTTTCTCCTCTGCTCCCCCGTGCAACCCCTCACATAACCGTCTCAAGATTTTCCCCCTCCCCTTTCCCCCAATCTGGAACTCCTACCCCAACACCTCAGACTCCCCCCCCCAACTCACCACCTAAGAGAAACCCTAAAAACCCCCATCTCTTCAGGTTTGCCAAACCCAAAACAAAAACCCCCACCCCCAAACCCGGGCCCAAAAAACATCCCTGCCCCTCACCTCCTGTCTCTTCCCCCCTTCCTTTTAAAATTGTAAGCCCCTCACGGGCGGGGACCTCCTCCTTCGTACCATTTTTTAGTTAAAATTTTTGTCCCCTTTTGTACTTTTGGGGACCAGTTATGTATGAAACCTAATTACAGCGCTCTAAACCCAAGGGGCCAAAAATAAATAATAATAATAAAATAACCCCCAAGGGCGGGGAAAGACCCCACACAGCATCTCCTATCCCCCCAATCTTTAATTAAAAAGATTTGAAGCCCCTACTAAAACATGGCAGACCGGTTATCCCAAATTTATCCCAGCTCATAGACACCCCCGGGTTGGTTTGTTCAGGGCCGCTCGCTGGCAAATATAAAAAAAAGTGCTACCCATACGGGGATAGGTTAAAAAACACCCGAATTTCCCCCCACCCCCCTCTTTTAACGGTAGATAAAAAAAGGGCCTTCGATAGTGACGAGGGGGCTGGCTAATAATGTCGGGATAAATAGGCCTACAGGCCCATTCGCGTTTTTCTCTGGGCCCATCCCACAACCCGGGCTAAACGTGTCCGGGCTTTATCTCTGCATCCTTTGCCCGGGGGGAACGGGGAACAAACAGGATGCCCCTTTCACCCTACTTTTTCACGGGCCCGGAAACCTTTTTGCCAATTTCAACAATGTCTAACACTTTTAAAGGGCAAAACATAAAAACCGGGAGCTCAAATTAGCCCTTTCGCTGACGACGTTATCTTCTTCGTAAAAAACCCCTTAAAGAATTCCCAAACTTATTCCACAACACTATTTTTTTGCAAATGCCAGGGTTTAAAATTAAAAACAAAGTCTGAAATTTTAAAAAACTCCCAAGCCGCCAAAACCCCTTCCCCACTATCACATCTTGACACCCATGCAAATTGCCGCTGTCGCCATTAAATACCTGGGAAAACACACGAAAAACCCCCACCTCCACAATTTGAACTACCTCCCTCTGATATTAAAAAAAATTAGAAACTAGACAAGGGTCGAGGCTACCCCTCTCACTATTTGAGGGGGCATTTGTTCGCTGATTGATTTTTTCCCAAATTACTGTATCTCCTCCAAAACCCTCCCCCACTGTTAAAACCGCAACATTAAAAATCATCCAGAAAGTTTCATCAATTTCTTTGGCCAACAAACGACCCAGGACTCAATGTCAGATGCATAAAACCCAAAATATGCATGGATGAACATTCCTGATATCCAAGGTATAATTTAGCTTGCATTCTTAACATTGTATTGATTGGGTTCAGTACCCCTCACATTTTTCCAATACGAATTGGAAGCACTTTTGCTTCCCCTTTGGGAGCCTAGGGGCGTTACTACACACCGGGTTTTGCCATGCCCCCGGGGATGTCAATAACGTATCCACGCAGAACGATGCGACATAAAATAGTCGCAAAATTTTTAAAATTACCACCAGGTAACAAACAATGCTCCTGTTGGGGCCATCCGAATTTCCCAAAGGGTCAAATAACAACATCTTTTTCTTTGGGGCAGATGTGGGAGTTCAAAGTAGGCACCTTTTTTTAATCCCAAGAGGGTACTTATTATCCCTCAATCTCCGCCCACCCCAAAACCCCCCACCCCCCCTTTTTCCCTCACTTAGGGTCAAGCCATAATTTTTTTAAAATCAAAGTAAAAACCCTTTTAACGGGAATTCCCCTCTAACCCTTCATGAGATTATTGGAACCGCTACTAGCAGACATTCCCTGTCCATACTTCACAAACTAAAAACCCGATACCCGACAGGGGGACAGCAAATATTCCCCCAGGGGGGGCAAGAGTTTCCAGGCCCGGGTTTCTCTCACTCATTTTGGGGGATGGAAAATTTCCCGGGTTTTTTCATCATCCATTTAGGTTCAATAACCCCCCCACTCCAGTGCCCCGCAGCGTAAGATCGCAGCCCAAAAGTTCACTTCGAAATCGGACCTGTTCATGGGGTTTGGAGAGCCCACTGTCAGTTTTTTGGTCAAGATCATTCCAAACCTGAAAGAAAAAGGGATCTCACCTGTCCTCTACACCAAAAGCTTTCTTTTTTCATGATCTTACCCAAGTAAAAGTATCTAACTCCTGCACATGTTCGTTGGCGCAAAGGGGTGCCTTTGAATCATTGGCTAGAGCAAAATCCCTACATGGGAAGGTAGGGGTTTAATGGTAACCATTATCTACAGAGGGCCGGTTAAGGTGGAGGTGGCCCAAAAGACCCTCGACGGGAATTTTTTTCCCACCCGGGGACCCCTTACATAAAGTATTTTATGGGGAAGGGATAGATTACCGCCGGGTTTACCCCTTTCAAATAACAATGGTACCTGGAAGGGGAATTAAACGGTACATTAGGTGTTGTTCAACGACTGGGTGATGGAGCCCACTAGACCTACAAGAAAATCGCAAACCCGGGAGTCATCTCCCGCATTTAAAGGGAACAAGGTAGCAAAAAGATGCTCGAACACACGGGTTTAGGGGGTATCGCAACCCAATCTTGACGGTGGAGGTTTTAAGCATTTTATTTGTTTTTTTTGTACTGTTTCCCTTTTTACTTGGGCTTTGACATTTTTGTTTTTATTTTTATTAACTGTGATGCTTATATTTGAAAATCCTTAATAAACATATTTTAGAAAAAAAGAAAAATGAATCTATAGGTGCACTCTGGTGTGACAACCAAAAGCAATGCAAACTAAACACAATGCACATCCCTTATAGGCACAAAAAAACAGTCAAAGGATTTTTTTTTTTAAAAAGCATTTTGCTATTTTGAAATACCCACCCTTTTTTTAAATCAATCAGGGTTATAGCTTGAATCTTCTCTCCCTGAAATGTGGAGGTCTGAACAGACACCAAGGCAAGTAACCTCTATCCTTGGTATTGTTCTGAGATTTGTGGTTGGTCCAGCCTATTTCTAACTTTGCTATAGTGTATAATTCATATTTTGCTTTTGGATGATTTGCATGGGAACGTCGCTGCTTTCCCTCCGTTTCTTCCCCACCCACTGCACGACGTTTTTAATCGATCAGGTTATACTGGAATCTTCTCTCCCCCAAATTGGGGGTCTGAACAACCCAGGAAGGTAACATATAGGTGGTTCCCCTCTGGGTTGAGGGCACCCCATGGTAGATGGGCCTTTACAGTTTTGATCAAAAATGAAAAATAAAACCCAAACTTTCAGATCTAAAGTACAGAAAAGCTTTTCCAAAAAAAAATCCTATTTTCCCTTTTGACTTTTTTTGGTCTTGAAGGGCTGCTGAATTGTGTTTTGGGGAACTAGCTTATCGAAAAACAATTGACCTAGGTGTGCCACATTGGAGTTAATTAGAAAAGCACAGACGTTTTTTGTTTTTTTTAAAAAAAAAACATTATTTTTCTACCTCCTGCATTGTTGATGTATTTTAAACACAAAAAGACAATGTGAGCCCAGCCTGCACATTGAGAATGGTACATGGAGAATCCCATTTACACTTAAATGGGTCTTTTTGCCGTTTGTCCGTTGATCAGTGTGGTTGGGACTCCACGATGTGGTCGGACTGAAAGGCAGGAATAGAAGAATCAGCAATCTAACGTTTTACTTGATGTGGTTACAGTGCAGAGAGTTACAGCTCCTTCCCTGGTATGCAGTCAGGAGCGCTGCTCTGCAGGAAAAATACAAAAAGTCAATTTTATAAGTAAAGACTATTATCAAATACAAGGCGATTTGCTTTGATTTATTTTCAGATTTAGAGCTCTGTGATTAATAAATCCTGCTTGTGTACATAAGCCTTCCCTAGTTACGTACCACTTCCTCTCTTGCTCAGTAGCCTTGGTGAGATTACTCTCCTGCTGTGTCTTCTCAATAGCACAAGAGCTTGTTTAACGTTTCTTGCTGTTAAAACCCCTCCATCTCCAATGTCATCTAACAGCTCAGCTGGTATAGTAAGCTGAAATATCAGTCCACTGCTTGTAAAAAACTAACCCAACAAGTCCCTGAAATAGAAAAATAATCCATCATCAAACAACCTTGATTCTCCATTCAAATAGAAATCCCCACAGCACCGGGGGTTTGCTTTGGAAGTTGTTTGGGTTCTAACAGCTTTCAGTCAGCGTCCGCCACTTTCCTGTACAGTTGCTGTGAGTAGGTAGCTACAGATTCAATCACACAATTCCTGTTCAGGCTGTGGGAGTTCAACAGCTTCAGCTCCCACTTCCTGATCAGTCCTGTGTGTAGACCTAACAGGCTTTCAGGACTCCCAACTTTCTTCAGAGCTGTGGGTGACCACTACCAGCTTAGCTACCCTTTCTGTTCAGCTGTGGGTGACTCAACTAGCTTCAGGAGCTACCACTTTCTTCACTGTGGGTGACACTACACTTCAGGCTACCAACTTCCTGCTCAAGAGCGTGGGGTGGTTCCTTAAGTTCATGAGCCCACATTCTGTTCCAGGCTGTCTGGTGGTTCTATAGTTTCAGGCTCCATCGCTTTCTGATTCAGGCTGTTTGGTGGTTTATACAGTGATTGTGACATAAAGTTATGTTAATATTAGTTTATAGTTACAGTGATATGAGTGCAGGAGGTTTGTAAACTGTAGAGCACAAGGCTACAGAGCCCTAAGGTTAAAGTTTGTCAGTCACATAGGTTAACAACTTCCTGTTTTACTGCTAAGATACTACAGGGAGTGACAATCATCATGGTCTGACAAGGCAGCTGGACTAATGAAAGCAGAGAGAGGTGGTCGGTAACCTTGGAAAGTTTATGTACACAAGCAGGAAATAAAATATGACCACACCAAAGCAAAATCAGAATATCAATGTATTTGGTAATGGTCTTTATTTACCTTTGCCTACATGTTTAAAGCTAATCAATGTGGAGAGAAAACCCTTTAACACAAACGTAGAGGTCATTATATCAAACATACTCTGTAGACCTTATGGCCTAGAAGGTTTCCCCTTCCTAAAGGTGTTTCCCAATCTGCTAGTGTTGCCATCTTATATGGATCTTTTCTTATTTTTATATTAAAACATGTTGAAATATATACAGGAGAGAAATATACAGAGGATGGACATGAGCACATTCACACTTACTACACCCCTTTTGGTGCAGATCCTCCTCCTCGTATTGGTATTTTCACTTGAACTGGGAGACAGAATACAAACAAGTAACTGAGGGAAAACTTCTTCTAAATAGAAAAATTCGTTTTAAACCCGGTGTGCAAGAACATCAACAGGACAAGCAGAGGGCCCGAGATTTACTCAACGCCAGCATTACACCGGGGACAGTAGAACAGTGTTTTAGGGCTTTAGTGGTTTAGGTTCCTTCCCACCCCTCTAGGAGACTGGGCCTCTAATCTATGGCCTGTACACGCTCTCCCAACCCTGAAAAGTTTGTACAGAAGTAAGAACAGTGAGGGAGGTGCTGGAAAAGTGAAGATTGTGAGATATTTGTGTCCAAATCTACAGAGACAAGTGGTGGCCAGGAGAAGCTATCGTGAAGGTGTGGACCAGATGCAGAACAAAAGGGAAAAACAACGACTCATCAGAGAAAGGTCACCTGTGAGTCACAAGATGTAACTGCACTATAATCACTTATATGTCTGCAGATCCTGTGTACACTGGTAACTACTATATGGTCACTGTATGGAGGTAATATACAGTCTGCAGAGCCTGTGTACACTGGGCTCTAACACTATATGGTCACTGTATGGAGGTAATATACAGTCTGCAGAGCCTGTGTACACTGGTGTCTACCACTATATGGTCACTGTATGGAGAGGTAATAACAGTCTGCAGAGTCTGTGTACAACTGGTGTCCTACCCCTATATGGTCACTGTATGGGGGTAATATACAGTCTGCAGAGCCTGTGTACACTGGTGTCTACCCCTATTTGGTCACTGTATGGGGGTAATATCCAGTCTGAGGAGCTTGTGTACTCGTGTGTCTACCAATATATGGTCACTGTATGGAGGTAATATACAGTCCCGCAGGGAGCCTGTGTACACTGGTGTCCTACCCTATATGGGTCCATTGTATGGGGGAAACATACAGTCTGCAGAGCCTGTGTACACTGAAAGTCTACCCCTATATGGTCACTGTATGGAGGTAATATACAGTCCTGCAGACCTGTGTACACTGGGGGTTTTACCACTACATTGTCACTGTATGGAGGTAATAAACAGTCGCAGAGCCTGTGTACACTGGTGTCTACCGTTATATGGGTCATTGCATGGAGGTAATATACAGTCTGCAGAGTCTGTGTACACTGGTGTCTACCGTTATATGGTCATTGCATGGTGGTAATATACAGTCTGCAGAGCCTGTGTACATTGGTGTCTACCATTATACGGCCATTGTATGGAGGTAAAATACAGTCTGTAGAGTCTGTGTACACTGGTATCTACCATTATATGGTCATTGTATTGTGGTAATATACAGTCTGCAGAGCCTGTGTACACTGGTATTTACCACTATATGGTCACTGTATGGAAGTAATACACAGTCTGCAGAGCCTATGTACATTTGTTTCCACCACTATATCGTCACTATATGGTGGTAATATTGGACTTTGTCTTTGACTACTGATTTTTATTCATTAATTGTATAGGGGTATTATTCAGTCATTATGTGGTGGTAATTTGTGGTCGTCTTCTGGTGGTATAATCAGGTCCTTATCTAGTAGCATTATGTTGGTCTTGGTATCGTGGATTTTGCTTGGTAACAGGGAAGTGTTGTTTTCATCATTCTGTTCTATGGGAGTTCCCAGTACAGGGGAGCGCTGTGTTCTTCATCCTGTTCTATGGCAGTTCCCAGTACAGGCGAGCACTGTGTTCTCCATTCTGTTCTATGGGAGTCCCCAGTACAGGGGAGCACTGTGTTCTCCATTCTGTTCTATGGGAGTTCCCAGTACAGTGGAGCGCTGTGTTCATCATTCTGTTCTATGGGAGTTCCCAGTACAGGGGACGCTGTGTTCTCCATTCTGTTCTATGGGAGTTCCCAGTACAGGGGAGCGCTGTGTACCCTATTCTGTTCTACGGGGAGCGCTGTGTTCTCTATATTGTTCTATGGAAGTTCCCAGTACACGGGAGCGCTGTGTTCTCCATTCTGTTCTATGGGAGTTCCCAGTACAGGGGAGCGCTGTGTTCTCTTCATTCTGTTCTATGGGAGTTCCCAGTACAAGGGAGCACTGTGTTCTCCATTCTGTTCTATGGGAGTTCCTAGTAGAGGGGAGCGGAATGTTCAGCCATACTTTGAACTCCCATAGAACAGAATGGAGAGTCGTGTGCAAGCGTAACCAGCTGTCTATTCCAACACTTTATGGGGGCCATTCCCAAGGTAGATGTATCTACCAGACTTTGTTGGTTTATTCTTTCTATATGCCATCAGATAACATGGTTGGAACATCCCTTTTATGGCCATTTCACCAATGGATCAAATACGCTTTTCCGATGTGTTTCAGGTCATATAACCTCTTACCTTGTCTCCTCTGTTTTCGTTGTCTGAATAATTTTTCCAAGGTTTGGATAGTTGTGTAGTTGTGTCCCAGGGGAAATGTAAATTGATTCTTCTCTGTGTCTGGCTTATGACTGAATATGTCACATATATGTCTCATCTGTTCTTCAGGTGCGGTCATCTCTTGTAGAGCTTTCTCCTCTTCCTCGGTCAGGAGATGATGGGATCGGAGATCATCTATAACTGGTATCACTTCCTTTATGCTATTAATCAGATCTGATCTGTGTTTTCTCACCGAGAGGTCTGCAAGAGAAGAGGAATGTGACAATTGTTATGATGTTGACAAAACGTGAAGATAGAGAAAAGACCCCTCCGAAACATGTCGAGAGGTTCACCTATCACTGCAGTCTTCACTGAAGTATCTCAGTTCTGATCAGCACTAAAAATCAGTACAACCAGCATTAGGACAAAGTCACTACTGCTATTCTATGACAGTTATTGGGTTCAGTTAATGCTTGGAGCTTCCAAATGTGGTCCAGGCTCGTGCCCGAAAAAAATTACTTTATTTTGGCGGAAGGGCACAGCACCATTCATGAAGAAACTGTAAATGAATATAAAAGCATAATAGAATAAATAACCTTTCAATAGGTTATAGCTATCATTAATATTACAAACTATGATCAACAACAACAGTGTCGGACCGGGGGGTCTGGGGCCCACAGGGGAGTTGATCTTGGGGGGCCCACCATACTGTACATGAAAATATTACCGGCCCTCTCGGACATAAACGCGCCCATTTTACCACATAATACAGTGTGCAAACAGGAAAATGATTTTGTAGTAAATACAAAAGAGTCACATATCTGGGCAGTCCCAAACATTTTTATAACCCCCACTAAGTAGCTCCATCCTATCCCACCACTACCGACATACAAAATCCCCCGCACCCCCCAACTAATCCCCCTCCACCCACATATAAAATCCCCCTCCAACCCCAAAACTTCCCCCTCCACCCCTCCTTTCCCCTTTCCCCGAACCCCCCCCCCCCCACAAAACAATATCCCTCCACCCACATAAAAATTTCCCCTCCACCCCACAACAATATCCCCCCCCCCCCCCCATACAATATCCCCTCCACCCACATACAATATCCTCCTCCACCCACATACAAAATGCCCCCCCCACCCCCCCAAAAATAACCCCCACCACCCACAACAAAAAACCCCCCCCCACCCAAATACAATATCCCCCTCCCACCCACAAAACAATATCCCACCTACACCCACATACAAAACCCCCTCCCCCCACATAAAAAGAAAAACCCCCCCACCCCCATAAAAATATCCCCCACCACCCCATACAAACCCCCCCCCCAACCCCCCCCATACAAAAAACCCCCCCCCCCCCCAAAACAATATCTCCCCTCCACCCACAACAAAAAAAACCCCCCTCCACCCACATACAATATCCCCCCACCCCCAAACAATATCCCCCACCACCCACATTTCAAAATCCCCCTCCACCCATAAACAAATCCCCCTCCACCCCATACAATAACCCCCCTTTCCCCCCACATACAATATTCCCCCCCACCCACATCACAACCCCCCCCCCACCCCATACACTATCCCCCCCCCCCACATACAATATCCCCCCCCCCCCACATACAAAATCCCCCTCCACCCCCCATACAATATCCCCCCCCCCCACATACAATATCCCCCTCCACCCACCCAATATCCCCCCCCCCCCACATACAATATCCCCCTCCACCCACCTACAATATCCCCCCTCCACCCACATACAAAATCCCCCCCAACCCCATACAATATCCCCCCTCCACCCAGAACTATCCCCCACCCCACATCAATATCCCCCTCCACCCATATACAAAATCCCCCGCCACCCACATACAAAATGCCCCACCCACCCACATACCCAATTTTCCCCCCCCACCCCCCAATACACTAAACCCCCCCTTCCCCCCACCCTACACTACCCCCTCCCCCCACAAAAAACAATATTTCCCCCCCCAAACCCCCAAACAAAAACCCACCCCACCCACCCTACAATATCCCCTCCACCCACAACAATATCCCCCTCCAAACCCCCCCCCCAAAAAACAATATCCCCCTCCACCCACATAAATTCCCCCCCTCAACCCACATACAAATTCCCCCTCCACCCACATACAATAAACCCCCCCACCCACATACAATATCCCCCTCCCCCCACAACAATATCCCCCCCAACCCCCAACAATATCCCCCTCCACCCCCATACAATAGCCCCTCCCCCCCCAACACTATCCCCTCCCAAACCCCCATAAAAAACCCCCCCCGCCTACATACAATATCCCCCCCCACCCAAAAAAAAATTTTCAATATCCCCCCCCGCCCCCCTACAATACCCCCCTCCGCCTACAAAAAATAACCCCTCCAACCCCCCATACAACATCCCCCCCCCACAAAACCAAAAACCCCCCCCACCCCCCCATACAATATCCCCCTCCACCCACATACACAAACCCCCCGCCACCCCGGGATAAAAATATCCCCCCCCACCCAATACAATATCCCCCTCCACCCACAATCAATAACCCCCTCCCCCCAAATTTCCCCAAAAATCCCCCCACCCACATACAATCCCCTCCACCCCCATAAAAATTCCCCCTCCACCCACATACAATATCCCCCCCCCCCATTAAATTTTCCTCCTCCTCCACAAAACAAATTTCCCCCCCCCCACTTTCAAAAAAAATCCCCCCCCCACCCACAAAACAATATCCCCTCCACCCACATACCCAAAACCCCTATCCCCCCCCACCCACCTCCAATATCCCCCCCCCACCCACAAACAATATCCCCCTCCCCCCCACATACAATATATCCCCCACCCAAATACAATTTTCCCCTCCACCCACATAAAAATATCCCCCCCCCCAACACATACCCAAAATCCCCCCCCACACAAAATACAATATCCCCCCACCACCCACCCCCATACAATATTTCCCCCCCCACCCACAACAATATCCCCTTTCCGGGCCCCATCCCAAAAATCAAACCCCCCCCCCCCACATACAATATCCCCCTCCACCCACATACAAAATCCCCCTCCACCACAAAAACAATATCCCCCTTTCCAAACCCCCCCACAACAATATCCCCCCCACCCACCTAACCCAAAATCCTCCTCCGGGCCACATACAATATCCCCCTCCACCCACATACAATATCCCCCCCCCCCCATACAATAACCCCCCCCCCCCCAACAATATCCCCCCCCTCACAAAAATACCCCTCCACCCCACATCAATATCCCCTTTCCCCCCACATACAATATCCCCCCCCACCCACATACAATATCTCCTCCCCACCCACATACAATATCCCCCTCCCCCCACATACAATATCCCCCTCCACCCCCATACAATATCCCCCCACCCACAAAACATAAACCCCCCACCCAAAATACAATACCCCTCCAAACCCACAACAATTTCCCCCTCCCCCATACAACCCCGGCCCCCCCCCACCACCTTTCCCAAAAAACCCCTTTCCACCCCACATACAAATCCCCCCTCACCCACCTTTCCCAAAATCCTTCCACCCCCCCCCCCACACACCCCCTCCACCCACCCTCAAATCCCCCTCCACCCACATACAATAACCCCTCCCCCCACCTACAATATCCCCTCCCCCCACAACACTACCCCCCCCCCACCCACATACAATATCCCCCTCCACCCCATACAATTTTCCCCCCCCCCACCCACATACCCCAAAAATTCCCCCTCCACCCACATACAAAATTTTCCCCTCCACCCACATACAAAATCCCCCACCACGTTTTCCCTTTGGGGCACGCACCTCACTACCTTTTTAAAAAAATCACCAAACAAGAAATAAAAGTTAACTCCCATCCAGGGTCAATCAGGGACACATGTACCTGGGGTTAACTGGAAAAAAGATATAACCTACAGCACCACCATATAAGACCACATGAGGGTCAACACCAGCTCCGGGATAACCTACCCAAAAAACCGCCGATAGAACCCCCAAAGAGGGCAGACAAACCAAATTTAGGGATAACCTTTCCAAAAACCCCCCGTATAGAGACCACATAGAGTCAGACACCAGCTCAGGTATAACCTACAACACTGCATTAGAGACCACAAAGAGGCAACACCACTCAAAGGGATAACCTACAACCCCCGCCAAATATAGACCACATGAGGTCCCGACACCACTCAGGTCACATCACATACAGTGAAACAGCCCCTGGGTCCCTAATATTAAAAATAACATAACCCCTGAAAACAGGGCTCACCGGGGACGTCTTTTCTGAGGAGTCGTTCTCCCTTTTTTCATGAGTCGTTCTTTTTCCCTTTTCTTTTGCATCCGTTCCACCCCCATATGACTTGTCCCGGGCCCCCAACTCAACCCTTTCAGAAATTTAAAACACAAATATCTAAATCCCCCTTTTTTCCCGCATCCTTTACCTATTCCCCCCTCTGTAAAAAACTTCCCCGGGTTTGGGGAGCGGGGGACAAGCCCCTAACTTTGAGGCCTAGTATCCTAAAAGGGGGTTTGGGAAAAGGGGGGGAAAGGACTAACCCCCCGGAGATAATGGGTATCAACTAAAGGGGTGCTCCCTCTCAATTTATTTTACCAGTAAAGGAGACAAGAAACCCCAAAGGAATTTGAAAATAGGCAAGGCCCCAGTCTGTAGGTAGGTGGGTTTCTCCCCAAATTAGGTAAGGGTGTAGGAATTAGGGAAACCCCCCTTTTTTTAGTATACAGGCAATTTTTGGGGGGGCCCCATGAATTTGTAAACAGGCGGGTTTAAGGCCTCTTTTTTGGTTAAATTTGCAAAGGGAATTTGGGGGGCCTTTAGGTATTTTAAAAAGGGAGTTAAAGGGCCCCCCCCCCCTTTACAAATGTTGGTAGTCAGGGGGCCCCTTTTTGTATTTTTGGAAGGGCCCGGGCCCCCCTTTGTAGTCAAGGGGGGCCCCCCGTAGGGGAAACCAAAAACGTCCCTTTAAGGGAGCCAGGGCCCCCCATTGTAGCAGGGGCCCCCCCGTAAAGGGAGCTAGCTCCCCCCTTGGGGTTTTAGTGCCCTCTTTGGGGGGGGGCCCCCGGGGGCCCCCGGGGGGGGATCAGGGGGGGCCCCCCTTTTTAAATCAGGGGGCCCCCCCTTTTAGCCAGGGGGCCCCCCCTTTTGGTAGCCAGGGCCCCCTTTTTAATCAGGTCCCCTTGTAGCCAGGGCCCCCCCCCTTTAGGTTTGGGGCCAAAAGGGGCCCCGTTTTAAACCAGGGACCCCCGTAGGTAGCCAGGACCCCTTGTATGAGGCCCCTTTTGTATCAGGGCCCCCCTTTTAAAAAAGGGCCCCCCCCTTTTTACCAGGGACCCCCCCTTGTAGTCAGGGACCCCCCCTTTTTCCCCGAGAACCCCCCCCTTTTTAGTCCAAATCCCCCCTTGTAGCCAGGGGCCCCCCCTTTTAGTCCCGGGCCCCCCCCGGTAGCCGGGGCCCCCGTGTAGCCAGGGACCCCCCCTTTTTAGCCGGGACCCCCCTTTTAGTCAGGTCCCCCCTTGGGATTTCGGGCCCCCCCCCCTTGCAGCCAGGGAACCCCCCCTTTAAAAGCCCCGGGACCCCCTTTATAGCCAGGGGCCCCCTTGTTACCAGGCCCCCCTTGTACCCGGGCCCCCTTGGATTCAGGTCCCCCCTTGTAGCCAGGGACCCCCCTTTTTTTGCCAGGGGCCCCCCCTTTTGGGAGCCAAAGGGCCCCCCTTTAACCAGGGGCCCCCCCCTTTGGGACCAGGGGCCCCCCCTTGCAATTTAGGGGCCCCCTTGAGCCCCCGGGGCCCCCTTTATAGCCAGGGGCCCCCTTTATTAGCCAGGGCCCCCCTTGTAGCCAGGGGGCCCCCTTGTAGTCGGGGCCCCCTTTTAATAGCCAGGGAAACCCCCTTTTTAAAACCTGGGCCCCCCTTTAAAAGGGGCCACCCCCCTTGTTTGGGCCCCGGGGACCCCCCCCTTTATTTCCCAGGGCCCCCCTTTTAACCCCCAAACCCCCCTTTTTGCAGGGCCCCCCCCCCTTTCAGCCCCGGGAAACCCCCCTTTTTTAAACCAAAAAGGGCCCCCCTTCTAAACCCCAGGGCCCCCTTTGGGAGCCAGGCCCACCTTGTACCACCCACCCTTTAAAAATTTAAAAAACACCAAAAGGGGCCCCCTTTATAGGGCCAAAGGGGCCTTTCCTTTTAAAAAACCCCGGGGGCCCCCCTTTTTAGCTCGGGCCCTCTTGTAGCCAGGGGCCCCCTTTATAGCCAGGGGCCCCCTTTTTCAGCCAGGGCCCTCTTGTAGCCCGGGCCCCCCTTTTTAGCCCGGGCCCCCCTTGTCCAGTGATTTCCCCCCTTTTTAGTCAGGGGCCCCCCTTCTCCCCGGGGCGCCTTTTTAGCCCAAGGGGCCCCCCTTTTAGCCCAAGGGAAACCCCCCTTTTACCAACCCCCTTTATAGCCAGGGGCCCCCTTTAAAAGCCAGGGCCCCCTTGTAAACCAGGGAACCCCCTTTTAAAAGCCAGGGACCCCCTTGGGAACCAGGACCCCCCTTGTTGTCAGGTCCCCCTTGTTTCAGGGGCCCCCCCTTTAGTCCCGGGCCCCCTTGAGCCAAGGGGCCCCCCTTTAAACCAAAGGGCCCCCCCCCAGGCCAGGGACCCCCCTTTTTTAAAACCAAGGGGCCCCCCTTGTAGCCAGGGGCCCCCCTTGCATCAGGGAACCCCCCCTTTTAGCCAGGGCCCCCCCCTTTTTAAAACCCCCGGGGCCCCCCTTTTTAGCCCAAAGGGGGCCCCCTTTTAGCCAGGGGCCCCCATTTTATTCCCGGGACCCCCTTTTTACCCCGGGACCCCCTTTTTAGCCCGGGGCCCCCCCCTTTTTTAGCCAAGGGGCCCCCCTTTTTAGCCAGGGGCCCCCTTTATACCAGGGCCCCCCTTTTAGCCAGGGACCCCCCTTGCAGTCAGGGTCCCCCTCTATAGCCAGGGGCCCCCCCCCCCCCTTTTTAGTCTGTCCCCCCCCCCTTTACCAGGGACCCTCCTTGCAGCCGGGCCCCCCCTTGGGAGTCAGGGACCCCCCTTGTAGCCAGGGACCACAACCCTTTTTAGCCAGGCCCCCCCTTTTACCCGGGGCCCCCCCTTTTTTAAACCCGGGGGCCCCCCCTTTATACCAGGGACCCCCTTTTATAGCCAGGGGCCCCCTTTATAGCCAGGCCCTCCCTTTTAAACCAGGGGCCCCCCTTTTTACCAGGGACCCCCCCTTTTTAGCCAGGACCCCCCCCCTTTTAAAACCCGGGGCCCCCTTGTTGCCAGGGGCCCCCCTTTATAGCCAGGGACCCCCCTTTTTCCAGTGATTCCCCCCCTTTTAGTCAGGTCCCCCCTTTTAGCCAGGGGCGCCCTTTTTTAAACCCGGGCCCCCCTTGTACCCGGGACCCCCCCTTTTTAAACCAAAAAACCCCCTTTTTTAGCCGGGGCCCCCCCTTTTAGTCAGGGGCCCCCCTTTTAAAATTTGCCCCGGGCCCCCCCCTTTTTAGCCAAGGGGCCCCCTTTATAGCCAAGGGGCCCCCCCTTTTTTAGGGGCCAAAGGAACCCCCCTTTTTAGCCCCGGGGCCCCTTTATAGCCAGGGGCTCTTGTAAAACCATGGCCCCCCTTTAAAAGCCGGCCCCCCTTTAAAGCCAGGGCCCCCCCTTTTAGCAGGGGCCCCCCTTATAACCCCGGGCCCCCCCTTTTTAGCCAGGGCCCCCTTTTTTAAACCCCGGGCCCCCCCCTTTTAGCCAGGGAAACCCCCCTTTAAAAACCAGGGACCCCCTTTATAGCCCCGGGACCCCCCCCTTTTTAGCCAGGGCCCTCTTTTAGCCAGGGACCCCCCTTTTTAAACCAGGGGCCCCCTTTATAACCGGGGCCCCCCTTTTAGCCCGGGACCCCCTTTAAACCAAATGGCCCCCCCCTTTTTAAAACCAGGGAACCCCCCCTTTTAAACCAAGGGGCCCTCTTGTAGCCAGTGAATTTCCCCCCCCGTGTCAGGTCCCCCCCTTTTAGCCCGGGGCCCCTTTTATGCCGGCCCCTCTTTATACCAGGGGCCCCCTTTATAAAACCCCGGGGGCCCCCCTTTTAGTCAAGGGCCCCCTTTATAGCCCCGGCCCCCCATTAAAAGCCAGGGGCCCCCTTTATAGCCATTGGGGGGCCCCCCTTTTAAGTCAGGGGCCCCCTGTAGCCAGGGACCCCCCTTTTACCAGGACCCCTTTAAAGGGCCCGGCCCCCCCTTTATAGGCCCGGGGCCCCCCTTTTATAAACCCCGGGCCCCCCCTTGTAGTCAGGGGCACCCTTTAAGCCAGGGCCCCCCCTTTTAATTTAGGGAAACCCCCTTTTTTTAGCCAGGGCCCCCCTTTAGGCCAGGGGCCCCCCTTGTAGAAAAGTTAAAAAAAAAAAAAACAACAAAAGCCCCCTTACCTTTGGGTCGGGCTCCTGCTCCGGCCGCCTGCCTAGGGGGCGGGGTGGGGGTTTTCCCCCGCACGCCTACTCGGGAGTAGGCCGGGGCCCGGCAGGCTGAAGGCCCCAGCCCTTTAAACCTCCGGGGAGATCAGCGGAGCGCCTCCCTAGTGGCCTGGGGCCCCTGACACCGCCAGGGCCCCGGGGGCCGGGGACATTAGTCCCCGACTACCGGGGCCGGGCTCTGAGCGCTCGGGGACCAGGGGCCCGGGCGTGCAGAACTGGGTGCGCGGGGCCCCGGGGGGCCCGGGGGGAGGACGGCAAAGCCCCCGGGGCCCCCAGCGGCTCGGGGGGGCCCCCCCGGGGGGGTTCCCCGGGCCCCCCACGGGCCCTCCGGGGCCTGAAAAACAAAAAAGTGCCCAAAAATTAACCAGTATTTGATTTGGGAAAGTCCTTGAAGACCCTTCCTCCTATATCAAATTTTTTGGGGCTCTGGCCTATGTCCCTTTACCATGTTGCATCTACCCCAAAATCCCAAAGGCTCAAATTTTTTAACTGTTCTCGGAAAACCCCGCCCAAAGGGAAAATATCTGATTGTCCCTAAGTGTAACTGAGGTCGCAACCTCCCTTTTAACTGAATCCTATTCCTTACTTTGTTTTTTTACCTGCCTTTATGGACTCCTTTAAACCTTTTTCCCCCTGTAATTAAAAGTTGCGATGCTTTAAAGATCTTGTAAACCCAAAGGGAGTGTCAAACTAGGTTTACCTTGGGCCCACAGGCCCAAGGTTTTTATTCTTTGGGGCTCCCCCCAGTTCAGTTGTTTCTGGTCCCCCCGTGGGGTCTAACCCCACACAAAAGGCCCCCATACACTCTACCTCTTTTTTTGTTCTTCTTTATTTTCCTTTTTGCTTTTTTCTTAAGATGTTTTATGCAGGGTTAAAAAAAAAAAAATTTCCCGGTCTAGCATGCTCAGGGGCCCACCGGGGGTTTTTCCCCATTCTCCGTGGGCCAGTCGAGCCTGTCCCAAAAAGGTTTTTTTTGAGAAACTTTTTCTGCTTGGGTCCCGCAAAAAAAGACCTTTCCCCTCTCCCGGGGCCCTTTTCTTCTAACTCCCTGTTTTGTGTGTCAAGACGTGCAAAAAGTTTCAAACCCTGGGGGAGAAGGGGAAACCCCCAAAATCCCCCCTCTGCCAATAAGTCTTGTAGGCGCAGGCCCGCCCGGGGCCAGACATAAACGGCGTCTTTAAAAAGGGTTTTGCTTGGGGTTGGGTAACCCGGGATGGCCTATTTTGATGTCCCTGTATTTTGTAGGTCCAAATGCAGTCCTATGCGGAAAGACGGCTCGCCCAAAACCACCCCGGTCGGACTGACTGTTAAAAAAAAGCATGGGATTGGAGCTGACATCGATCTTGGCCATTTTAAACCCCTAGATCCAAAGGGGATAGCTAAAGACTCAAGAGCCCCGGTGCAAAACTTCAGCTGGGGCCCCCTTTTCCCGACAACGGGTCTCAAGGGTGTGGAAACCCCAAAAGGACCCCAAATGGGCATACGGTTTTCCAACGGTATAACGTGCCATGAAAAATTTTTTTCTAAATAAAGGGCCACCTGGAAGAAAATTCATTTGAAATGGGGGCCCGGGTTCCCGAAAGACTTTCGATAGGATTTTTACCAATTTCGATAGGGGCGGGGTCCCCCACCTTTTTATCTTCAAATTTTCTCGAGAAGCCCGCTTGGGCTGTACGAAAAATCCCCAAAAAATTTTGTTGGGAGAGTAAAGACCACCTCTCCATTCAAAATAAGAGTTTTTTGGGGCTCATCTTTAATATAGGTTTTTGGTCCCAGACAAGGAAACCAACCCTCTTTTAGACTTATGATGGGAAAAATTCTAAACTATATACCCTTTAACCCCTCTGGAAAGGGAAAAACCCCCAAAAATGTTAATTATGCCGCACTGTTGAGGCTAAAAAAAGTAGCAAAACTCCAGAACTGCTGTTTTCTTTCTCCCCTCCCTATTTTTTGTTAGGTCCCTCAGCTTTTTGTAACAAAAACTATGGGCCCCTTTAAAAAAAGCATCAATGGTTTCCCACCCCAAAAAACATGGAGGAGCTGCAATTCCATGAACACACAAAAAAAAGGGAAAAAAGTAAAACTGCACAAAACCCCATAAAGAGCTTTCCCCCCCAATACAATTTTTAGAAATGACCAAAACAATGAAATGGTTTCTGTGGCCTCTTCTTACATTTTAAAGGGATCACATTGTAAATAATGAATCACACATACCTTTCCCCCGAATGTGACTTTTCACCCCAAGTTTTCCAGACCCCTTTAACCATGGAGTTTTTGGTTTCCCGCATTGGGTTTTTTCCGGGAGAGCCTGATAACCCCCATTCTTCCCCCAAAGCCTCCCAGGTTTTAAAGATATCACACAGCTCTTTGACCTTCTCCCTGGATGTTGTCTTCCTCCTCACATCATTACATTGTTCCTCAGTCAGTAGATCTTGGTCCCGGAGATCACGTAGAACTGGATCTACATCACTTATTGCCCAAATAAGATCTGATTTGGTGATTTTGCTACAACAAGGTTCACCTTGTCTGCAGAATAAAGGAAGGATTATAGTGAAAAAGAAACATCATTACGTCTGGAGATTGTTCACCATATCATGGCTCCATTGGGCCCACCATCCATCCAGCCATTCAAAAACAATGCATGATTGTTGAAGTTCTAAATCATCATTAACTTAAAGGAGGGTGGGTTCCAGCCCAGACATTTATAGTTTATCTGTAGGACATTAAATCAAAGACAAATGGTCATACTCACAGCTTGATGACTGGAGAATAATATTCCCAGTAGGAGGGAAACGATTCCCAGTAGGAGGGAAACCATTTCCAGTAGGAGGGATGCTACATGGGAGAAACTGCACAGATGCAGGTCACTGATGAACAATCACTCACACACCTATCAATTTGGTGGCAATTGTTCAGTAAAAAATTGCCCATTGGAATGAATCAGTTCCCACCAGTATGCAAAAAATCCACAGCACCATACAGAGGAGAGTGGTCAGATGCAGAAATACTGATAAACAACCACTTACACGCCAACTATCTATGAGGTGGATGATTGCTAGTATTATATAGTTACCTTGTATAGGGACCAGTCATATGGTTACATGAGGTGCACCATGCTGGCTTACAACCAACGGATGATGCCCATACTATTAAATAGAACAGATAGTAAGGGGCGTCACCACTTGTAACCGTATAATTGGCCCCAATACAAGCCTTATCCACGTGCAATTGTAATACTGGCAATTACACTCTTCATGGATAATCGGCGTATGAAGAGTTATCAGTATTTTTGCTCCTGAGCAATCTCGCCTGTACGGTATTGCAGCTTTTCTGCAAACTGGTATGAACTGGTTCCTCTCCAATGTGCAGTTTTATTTTATCATAAATTCTACATAATGTCCATCACACAGGAAAACATGAGGAGTGCATAGAAGGAATATTGAAGTCGCATCAACTTATACAAGATAAAATCCACAGTACTCTAAAGACAGTAGGGTCGCGTAGCTGGTTAACAAGTGGCAGTCTCATTAGTTATCGGAAATAACGGATAACGAATGAGATTGCTCCACCAACTAGGAACGGCCATGCACCTCACCCCACAGAATCGAGAAAGGGTGTATCTTCAGAGTGCTGTGAACTTTCTTCTGCATTTTATTCTAGGCAGTTGTCCCCCTCTAGGATGGGTGTGTGAGCAGTTGTCCATCAGTATCTGCCCTCTGCAGCTTCTCCCAGGAAGCACTGGGGCTTATATTGCCTCCTACTGGGAATAGTTAATTGTCCAGCCATTGAGCTGTGATTATGGCCGTCTGTCTAAGTAAATATTGTGCCAGTTCTCTGTGTTTGATAGGACATGTCAACAATGTCCGATAGGTGCAGGTCCCACATCTAGGGATTAATTTGAGAATGTGACCCCCGAAAGTCTTTGTACAGTAAATTGCTCCTGCACAGCATTCTTCGTTCATTTCATTAGAATTCCTGAATACAGCCAAGAAACCCTTGGTTGTACTCAAACATCCTGTAGAACAGAATAGAGAGTACTGCCCTAGTACAGAGACTGTCAAGGGCCCATTGTCAGGGACCCGCACCTATCTGACTGGTTTCATGGCCATGGATATAAGCATGAGTGGGTTACATGGCCATGGATCTGAGCGTGAATGGGTTTCATGGTCATGGATATGAGCGTGAGTGGGTTTCATGGCCATGGATATAAGCGTGAATGGGTTTCATGGCCATGGATATAAGCGTGAATGGGTTTTATGGCCATAGATATAAACGTGAATGGGTTTCAGGGCCATGGATATGAGTGTGAGTGGGTTTCATGGCCATGGGTATGAATGTCAGTGTCTTTCATGACCATGGATTTGAGCATGAGTGGGTTTCATGGCCATGGATATGAGCGTGAATGGGCTTCATGGCCATGGATATAAGCGCTAGTGAGTTTCATGGCCATGGTTATGAGCGTGACTGGGTTTCATGGCCATGGATATGAGCGTGAATGGGCTTCATGGCCATGGATTTGCGCGTGAATGGGTTTCATAGCCAAATAAGCGCGTGAAATGGTTTCATGCTACTAGACTATGAGCGTGAGTGGGTTTCCTGGCCATGGATATGAGCATGCGTGTGTTTCATTGCCATGGATATGCCCGTGAGCGGGCTTCATGGCCATGGATATGAGCGTGAATGGGCTTCATGGCCATGGATATGCGCGTGAATGGGTTTCATGGCCATGGATATGAGCGTGAATGGGCTTCATGGCCATGGATTTGCGCGTGAATGGGTTTCATAGCCATGGATATGCGCGTGAATGGGTTTCATGGCTATGGATATGAGCGTGAATGGGCTTCATGGCCATGGATATGAGCGTGAATGGGTTTCATGGCCATGGATATGAGCGTGAGTGGGTTTCATGGCCATGGATATAAGCGTGAATGAGTTTCATGGCCGTGGATATAATTGTGAGTGGGTTGCATGGCCATGGATATAATTGTGAGTGGGTTGCATGGCCATGGGTATGAATGTCAGTGTCTTTCTTGACCATGGATTTGAGCATGAGGATATGAGCGTGAATGGGCTTCATGGCCATGGATATGCGCGTGAATGGGCTTCATGGCCATGGATATGAGCGTGAGTGGGCTTCATGGCCATGGATATGAGCGTGAAATGGCTACATGGCCCTGGATATGAGCGTGAATGGGCTCATTGTCCATGGATAAGAGAAGCGTGAGTGGCTTCTTGGCCATGAAATAATGAGCGTGAATGGGCTTCATGGCCATGGATATGAGCGTGAATGGGCTTCATGGCCATGGATATGAGCGTGAATGGGCTTCACGCCCATGGATTTGATCGTTATTGGGCTTCATGGCCATGGATATGCGCGTGAATGGGCTTCATGGCCATGGATATGCGCGTGAATGGGTTTCATGGCCATGGATATGAACGTGAGTGGGTTTCATGGCCATGGATATGAACGTGAGTGGGTTTCATGGCCATGGATATGAACGTGAGTGGGTTTCATGGCCATGGATATGAGCGTGAGTGGGTTTCATGGCCATGGATATGAACGTGAGTGGGTTTCATGGCCATGGATATGCACATGAGTGGGTTTCATCGCCATGGATATGCACATGAGTGGGTTTCATCGCCATGGATATGCACATCAGTGGGTTCATGGAACAATTTAGACAGGCCCACTGTTCTCTCTGTTTCAATGTCCCTTCATGGACAGTTCCCCACTCTGTTCTTCTTCTCTCCCTGTGCTCTTCCACTCTACTCACACTGATTGGTTGCAGGCCCAGAAATTATTTCATCTCTTAAGGTGCCCTCTGCCCTAAAACTGGTGAGTGACTTATCACCGACTATACCATTAAATATACTTTATACCATGGGTGTCAAACTGCCGGCCCTCCAGCTGCTGGGAAACTACAACTCCCATCATACCCACTGTTATAGATTATACAAATGCATGATGGAAGTTGTAGTTTCCCAACAGCTGGAGGGCCGGCAGTTTGACACCTGTGCTTTATACACTTTATACATGTATACCTTCTAACACCTCCATATACTTCTGTTGGTGGGGGGATCCCACCATATACATTCATACACAGCTCTAAATCCCTTGCTTTAATTGACACAGCAATGGCCTTTTATGATAAAAGTCTTATAGAAACCAAAAGACTAAACTCACTAAGCTAGCAATGTTCACTCCCAAGTTGTGTGAGGAGAAGCCGGGGCTCTTCGAAGGCTTGGGACATATAAAATATCTTCTAAAAGTAAAGATTATACCATTCTGTGTCTAGGTATAAAGGAATTTGGGGAACATTCGCTTTTTTCTCTACTACAATCTTTTACCTGTACACACTTGCTTGTTCCAAGCCAATTTAATCTCACGCACAGAATCAACCTGTAACACACACTGAAAAGGAAATGTTCGAGTATTATCATAAAATAAATTAGGCTAATTAAAGCTTAAAAAAAAACGATTCACTAATCTCACTCAACCTCACTTGAAGATTCCTCCTGAAATGTTCTGGGGATTTTACAACTTAAAGGGGTTTTCTCAATAGAATCATTAGTTTTTAACATGTAGCGAAAGGAAAATGTAGACTATGACCAGATGCATGGCTTTGTTGATTTTTCCTTGTTCAGGAGATGAAGAAGGTTTTAACTACTACTGGTTTATCAAGTTACTGACCACCTCTCCCTCCCTGCTCCTCTTATCTCCTCATTGCTCTTAGCTGCATCATGTCTCAGTCCAAACCATTGTGAGACACCCTCTGCTGGAGACCTCTAGCACCAAAGCTGTGTTTACCTAAGTTCTAATTAAAAAGTTGTAAGCCTTAGACCTCTGTAGCCTTGTGCACTGCACTTTGCAAAGGTCCAGCAGTCCTGTCAATCTAACGGAATCAGCTAGGAAGTGCGAGTCTGTAGCTGACTGTGGCTCTGTGAAACTGCATGGTGAGAAAACCCCTTTAAGAAATTACTCTGAATCAATACGGTGATACATATTATCTTAAAGTGCCAGAATATCATGTCTTACCTCCCATTCAGGTCATCCTGGAGCTCCTCCCGGACTTCTTCTCCAGTCCCTCACACCGGGACACCTCAGCCCCTGGGATATCTTAGTACTCATGGATCACCCCCTGCAAAAGGTTCCGGTTTTTTTCCCCCTCATCACTTTTGGGTTTTTTTTTTATATTCTTTTTCAACTTTCCCAGGCCCAATATTCTATAAACTCGGAAACTTCCTTCCCAGCTTCTCAGAGCCCTCCCCGGGCCGTCCTGTAATGTCACGCCACCCGATATCTAGAGGGGTCGGCCCTTTATGGAAACTGGGATATTACTTCATTTGTTTCTTTTAGAAGGAACTGGAGTTTCTGAAAAAGACAAGACAAAAAGGTCACATTAGGAGAAATGATGATCCTGGTCTGTAGAAGACCTCTATGTGCAAGATACCAGGGTTATATAGGGACTGGATGACCGCACCTTTCTCATTGGTCGACTGTTTCACAGTAAATAGTCATAAGGTAGGAAAGGGGAAGCTACCTCTGGTCCCCTTGGGGCAGGGCATAACTTCAGTCTTGGGCCCTGGTGTGAAAAATGAAATGGGGCCCCCCCAGTTTCCCTGCACCATTTACAAAGCTGGTATCTTCTTATGTGGCAGGGGGGCTTTTGGCCTCCTCGGCGCTGGGCCCGTAGCGATTTCTCCCCGCTGCACCCCCTGTAGCAACGCCCCCTCCCCTTGTTTTGGGGGGTGTAGGTTTTTTCCCCCTCAAAAATTTTTGAACGGGAAAACAAAACCTATCTAAATGCTAGTAATTCCCTGCATCATGTTATGTAAAACTAAAAAAATTTTTCCCCATTTTTTTTAAATCCAACAAAGGCCCTTGGGGGGGACCCCCTTTATGCCCTCCAAACAGGAGGGAAAAATATCAGAAGTCTTATTGTCTGGGGAGCGGTTTATATAAATCATAAGTCATAACAATCTTCTCAAACGAGACTGCTATTTTATGCAGGGCTACACCCATGATCTAGGAGCAGTGAATGGATAGGGGCACAATGGGTGGTTGCAAGCCCAGTCCCAGTCCACCTCATGTTGCTTAAAAACCTTAATATTTAAAAACCCCTAAAAGCCCTTTGAAGTGACTGTGATGTCCCACCGAACATTGCTCCAACCACCCAGAGGAGGGAATTAAACCAAAGTGTTTACATTGGAAAAAGGGGGGGCTGGGATGGGAGGTCTAAAGCAATGTTGTACACACACAGTCCCTTTTTTTAAAGGATGTCTACTGAGGCATGCTGGTACTTGTAGTTCCCTAGCGCTGTCCAGTTAGTCTAGGGAAACCACAAGTCCGAGTTGCCCATATGCACCCTTTAAAGATAAAAACTGTGCTGCCATAAAATGTCCTATAGAACTAGGGGGGTGCGCCCTTTAGAAAATCACTTTTTCTCTCCCAATAGGGGTTTCTGCAGCATGATTCCAAGGAATGGGTTCCCAAGTTGCGGGGGTGTCGTGAGAAGGCCCAGCAGTCGGGCAAGGGAAACTAGGAGTTAATTACTCAGGGGAAATTAGGAGAGTTGCTCAGCGCTTGCCAACCCGAGGCCTTTAAATGTCTGGTCTTTATGTCCCAAAGGGGGGAGTGGGGGCTCACAGCGTGGAGACATGTGCAGGCTTTTGTCCAGGGAAGTATCCAAATTTCTTCCCCCTGGGCTTGAATGGCCAACCAAGGAAAAATTTACGTGTGAGACTTTTTGTGGGGCGGTATGCCCCAAACCCACTGCTAAGAGGGACTCCTGTACATTTGTTAGTGGCGGGACGGCCTAGATTTATTTTGTTTGTGTTATTTTTTTTGCTGTTTTGAAGAAAAGCTGGCGGGGGCCCCCCTTTAAGAGAACCGTGTCGACTTGCTGTTCCTTTTTACCAAATGGCGTCCCGAGCGAGAGTGCCCCCCAGGGGGGCCCAAGTGGGGGCCAAACATGATGGAACGATAACAAGCAAAAACCCTAGGTCTGTGACTATACAAAAAAAATAAAGGATTAACAGCTCAGTGCTTTATTTTAAAGAATATCTAGTATAGAATGCTGGAACTTTTAGTTCTATAGCAGCTGCCTCAGACAACTGCTATGGAACTATATGTACAAGCAAGAAGATTCAGCACCCATAGGCCATGTACTCGACACTGGCTAGAGGTAGATTTAAATTTTTTTGCTCACACATAGATGAAATTCAACCATTAGTCTGGTTACTCTAATGGTATGCGTGCAATGACAATGTTGTAAGACCAAAAAAAAGGGGTGCTTTTGCCCGGGTTGGCCCTTTTCGGCACAGCCCGGCTCTTCTATGCCCTTCTAGCAACGCCCCATGCTATATACTGCATCCGCTTGCACCACCAGACTCTCTTCCTATCTATTGACCAGAATAAAGACAACCAGGTCAAAAAAATTTTCCATATCAAAATGTTTTTTGGCTTTAAAAATTTTTTACTCTTCCAACGTAAATAAACTCAATTAAAACAAATTACCCCGGGGAACAGACCTAGCAACTGCCACAGGGCCTGCGAGCTTAGGGGGCCCGGGCCCCATGGCAGCTGCTACCATGTCTGCTACTCTGCTAGTTCCCCTCCTGGGCCCCGCCGGGAAGAAAAGTATTTTCCCTGCCAGCGGGGCCCCACAGCCGCCCCCTGCCTCCAAACGCCCAGGCCTTGTGTCCCGAGCATTCAGAGGCAAGAGTTAGACTGCCTGTTATTAGGCATTAAGCTTTCCAGGCGTTGGCCCTCAGTGCTGTCGTGGACAGCGCAATGACGTCATATCATCGTGCCGCCTGCGCCAGGCTCAGAGGCTGGTCGGGCGGCTGCTTGATCATATCGTGGGAGCGTGGAGATAGGCAAGTAAGTTATTTATTTCTTCTTTTTTTTAAAACATAGGCCTAAACACTGCCCCGCCCATATGGGCCCCTAAAAAACCCCCCAAAACCCGCTGCCCCCCCAAAGGCCCCCCAAAAATCCCCCAAGCCCTGCCTGCTAATGGATGCCTAAGCCCCCCCTTAAACCCTGTCTGCCTACCTATATGGGCCCCTATAACCCACTAGACACTGCCTACCTATATGGCCCCTATGACCCCCCCCTAAATCCTGCTTACCTACCAAAATGGGCCCCTATAACCCTCCTAAACCCTACCTACCTATATGGGCCCCTATAGGTACCTAAACCATGCCTACTTATCTATATGGCCCCAATAATCCCCTTACACCCTGCCTGCCCCCTATAAATTTTCTAACCCCCACCTCCCTTTTTGGCACCTGTACTCCCCTAAATCTGCCTGCCTATAGGGGGCCCCTAATAACCCCCCAAAACCCCGTCCCTAAGGGGCCCCCTTTTACCACCTAAACTCTCCCTCTCCCTAGTGGGCCAAAATAGCCTCCCTAGACCCTTTCCTCCCTACCTATAGGGCCCCTAAGCTATCTCAACCTGCCTCCCTATTGGGCCCCGTTGTTTCCAAAACCCTGCTTGCCTATAAGGGGCCACCTATAGTGTACCTAAACCCTGCATATCTATGTGGGCCCCAACTATCCCTAACACCATTAGTGGGCCCCCACAAAAGTTTCTAAAAAGCTACCTGGGGACCATCTATAGCCTACCTACAAACCTATGTGGGGACCACCTTTAGCTGGCCTACCTGGGGGATGCCTACCTAAATGGGGCTTTACTGCTGCCTACCTACCTAACTAGGAGAAATCTACCCACCTACCTGCGGCCTATACACTGCCCACTCCTGGGGCTAATTGCTTTCCTACCCACCCGGGGCCTGCCAACCATTTAATGGGGGTCACCTACCAGTAATTGATTTGAGGGGACGGCCATAGCTGTACACAATTACCAAAGTTAGTCCTCTGTTCCTTCCCCCCCCATACATCCAACTCTCCCCTTTTTTTTGGCGGGGGGGGTCCCGCTATTTGGGGGCCCCCCCCCCCCCCCGCCCCCCCGGGGGGTTGGCATTCCTCCCGCCCCAGCAGGCGGGGGGGGCCCTTTTTAAATCCCGGGGCGCGGTAGGCGGGTGCGCTACTCTGGCGCCCCCGGGCCGTTCCTACAGGGGGGTGAAGGGGGGCGCTGCGCCCTTCACCCCCCCGGGAACCCGTGGCAGGGGGAGGAAAAAGGGGATCGTCCCTCCTGCCCCTCCCCTTAGCCCGGGGCCCCGCTGTGCCCGAACAAAGGGTCACGCCCAAAAGGGGAAGGACGCGCGGCTGCACTCATTTCCCCCTGTGCCTGAGGAGATGGGCCCGGCGGGCCCCCGCTCAGGAGGGGTCGGAAGTGGGTTTTTTTATTTTATTTTTTTTATTTTTAGGGGCCTGTTGGCGGGGGGCTACCTGGGCCCAAAGGGGGGGTCTACCCCGGGTAAATGGGGGGACTACCTGGCTACAAAGGGGGGGTACCCGGCTACAATGGGGGTCTACCTGGCAACAAGGGGGGGACTACCTGGCAACAAGGGGGATTTTCCTGGCACAAGGGGGAACCTGGCACAATGGGGCATACCTGGCAACAAGGGGGGATACCGGGGTACTAAGGGGGGACTACTTTGGGTACAAAGGGGGGCTCCTGGGAAAAGGGGGGCACTCCTGGCTAACAATGGGGGTCTACTCAACAGAGGGGGCACACCTGCTAACAATGGGGGGACACCTGGCTAACAAGGGGGCACTACCTGGCTACAAAGGGGGGCCCATCGGCTAACAATGGGGCCTCCCGGCTAACAATGGGCACTACCTGGCAAAAATGGGGCTCTACCGGGAACAGAGGGGGGCCTACCCGGAAAGCAAAGGGGACTACCCGGCCAACAGAGGGGGCATCCCTGGAAACAATGTGGGATACCTGGCAAAAAAAAGGGGCACTTGTGGCCCAACAAAGGGGGGGCCCCTATGGCTACAAAATTTTTGCTTGCCCGGGCCCGGAGGGCACTATTTTGGCTACAAGGGCATCTACCTGCCTGTAAGGGGCCCCTACCTGTTTTTTGGGGGCACCCTGGCTTAAGGGCATTACCTGGGTTTTTCCAAAAGCCCTTATGCAGTTAGGGGAGTGGGGTGGGGTTTTTTAAGGGGGGTGGCTCCCTCAAATGGGGGTGGGCCATCAAATTTTTGCCTCAGCGCCTTGGCCCCCGCCCCCTAATTCCCTCTTTTTCATTTTCAAAAGTTTGGGAACTATGTTCCCCCCCCCTCTAGGAGCCCGGGCCCCTAAACAGGCCTCACCCCTCTCCCCCCCAGGTGAATTTGTACAGGGTGGGGGGACAGTGAGGGGTTTTGGAAACTGGGTTTCTAAGATTTTTGTGTCAGAATCTGCAGGGGCGGGGTGGTGCCGGAGAAGTCATCATGGCGGACCAGATGCAGAACAAAAGGGAAAGTCAACGACTTGTCAGAGAAACGTCACCTGTGAGTCACAAGATGTAACTGCACTGTAATCACTTATATGTCTGCAGAGCCTGTGTACGCTGGTGTCTACCACTATATGGTTACTATATGGTGGTAATATACAGTCTGCAGAGCCTGTATACACTGGTGTCTACCACTATATGGTCACTGTATGGAGGTAATATACAGTCAGCAGAGCTTGTGTACACTGGTACCTACCACTATATGGTGTCTGTATGGTGGTTATATACAGTCTGCAGAGCCTGTGTACACTGGTGTCTACTACTCTATGGTTACTGTATGGAGGTAATATACAGTCTGCAGAACTTGTGTACACTGGTGTCTACCACTATATGGTAACTGTATGGTGGTAAAATACAGTCTGCAGAGCCTGTGTACACTGGTGTCTACCAATATATGGTCACTGTATTGTGATAATATACAGTCTGCAGAGCCTGTGTACACTGGTGTCTACCACATTTTGGTCACTGTATGGTGGTAAATATACAGTCTGCAGAGCCTGTGAAAAACTGGTGTTTCCCACATATGGTCACTGTATGGCGGTAATATACAGTCTGCAGAGGCTGTGAACACTGGTGTCTACCACTATATGGTCACTGTATGGAGGTTATATACAGTCTGCAGAGCCTGTGTACACTGGTATTTACCACTATATGGTCACTCTTATGGGGGTAATACAGTATACGATCTGCAGAGCCAACTGGTATCTAGCACTATATGGCGATAATATTGGTCTTTGTATACTGATCTTTATTAAGTAATAGTGTAGGGATGTTATTAGTCACTATCTGGTGGTAATTTGTGGTCATGTTCTTGCAGTATGTTCATGTCGTTATGTAGTAGTGTTAATGGTAATGTTTGTGTGGGTATAGTGGGATTTGTTAGTTAGCAGTATGATTGGGATATGTAGGCTGAGGTATTCGCTCCTAGTATCATCTAGTAACTGCATGACTTATTAAGAGGTCCCAATAAGGCCGTGTTCACACGACTTATTCACGGCGGATTTGTGAGCTGGATTGCGCTCACATATCCGTCGTGAATAAGGGGCGGAGGGGGCGGGGCGGGGGCGCCGCTCCCGGCCCCATAGACAATGCATTGTTTACGGCGCGTCCGCGCCGTAAATAATGTGCATGTCACTTTCTCCCCCGCGGCGGATTCGCCGAGCGGGGACTAGCGACGGAATCCACTGTTCTCTATGAGGAGCAGTGGATTACCGTAATGACTTTCCCAAAGGATTGGCGCCGTATTGAAGCGCAAATCCGGCGGGGCAGTACGGCGCCAATCCGCGGCGAAATAAGCCGTGTGAACGAGGCCTAAATGTTTGTGGTTTGGTCTCATTCAACAGTTTGCTATTGGGCCCAGACATCTTTAGTTATGCCCCTCCTACATGTCACAGTGCGGTGCAACATGTTAATATGGGGTGTGGATTTCTTTTATCCCCGCCTGAGGAACAATTTTGCCTAAAAACAGCCCTGATTTTGTCTCTCCACTGTCCATGCATCACCCAGAAACATCAGTGCAGACCTCGGTATGGATAAGAAGCCTCTACACCAAACACACATTGTACTCACTGGTACCAGCTGCTCTATAGTAGTCAAAGAGGAAACCTGGACAAGCAACAATTTATTCTCTATGGAGCTGCAAACAGTCCAATATTTAGTGATCCTTTGAGGAAAGGTCCTTTGTTGGATTCCAGAGACTAGGGAAGAAGAATTATTAAAGGCATTGCAGCATGTAGGAAGCAGTAAATGAAGACCTTTCCAAATACATTGCTTTATTTATTTATTTTTGTTGAGGAGATAAAAGTGATTTTATCAGCTCTGAGTGCACTCAGGTTTCTCTAGGTTACCGACCTGCTCTCCCCCCGCGTTTGTCTTTTCTGGTAGCAGAGATGATTCATCACATGGATGAGGGAAACTTTGGAGCCTGAGTGTTATCTGATCTCACCAAAGAGACTAATAACTACTATTTACTTTTGCTCTGAAGCTTCTCTGGACCTGGAAGCAGGAGAAATCTTTTTCTCATAATTAGAAGACATTTGAATACAGGAGATGAAATGCTAATAACCCACAGCCTGACCAGGCAGAGACAGATACAGGAATGAAAGCTGTTCTGTGAAACAGTGAGGCGAGACAACCCCTTTAAAGGCATCAGTACAGATTAGGAAAGAACTATACTCAATAGAAAAATCATTCTATATCTGGTACGAATTGCATATGTATGATCATAAAAAAGCTAATTAAATTATAGAAATGAAGTAAAAGTAGGACAAGTGTTTATATAAAAATGTATATATAAATATATATTATTTATAAATTATAATATAAATATATTATTATATATTATATTTATATTAAGTTAAATCAAAATTTGAAAGAAAAAGAAATAATTTCAGTTAAAAGGTAAAGTTATAGATTAGGGCAAACTACATATAATTAAAGTATAGTAATGTTTTAGATATAGGGCAAGCTACATATAATACGTATAGAATTTAAGATAAGGACAATGCACAATAATACAGTATAGTAAAAGAAGATAAGGAAAGCACATTAACACATATAGAATTTAAGATAAGGAAATGACTATAATACGAATAATGTTATAGAAATGGACAACAAAATAAATACAGTATAGTAATGTATAGATATAGGACAACACATTTAAAAAACAGATAGTAATGTTAAGATATAGGGGAAAGGACATATAATACAGAAGAAGAAGAAAAGGGCAAGCAAACTAAAACAGTATGTAAGTTATAATATAACAAGCACATAAAAAACCCGTAAGAAGATAATATACGTTAAAAATTCGTATAAATTTTGAAAGGACAACTACATTAAACAGGAATGTTTTAAATATAGACAAATCAAAACAAAATAAAATAAGAAAAAAAAAAACAAGTTTCATTAAAAAAGTAAGAATTTTTTTTCAAAAGGGCAATTACAAAAAAACAATGTAAGTTTAAAAATAGGACAAACAAATTATACAGTAATAATTTTAAAATGACCTAAAAAATACATATAGGGAATGTTATAGAATACGTGCACTATATACATAAATAATGATAGTATAGGAAAAATGTTATAATAAGTTGAAATTTATAATATAAAAGACATATTTGTAAAATAATTTTAAGAGATAGGACAAGTGCCTTAATACATAAAATAATTTATATATATAGGGCAAGTTTTACATATTTAAAACATAAATAAGTTAAGATAAGGAAAAGTTACATATAATACAGATAGTAATGTTTTAGACAAGGACAAGCAAAAAATAATCAGGGATTAAGTTAATAGAATAGGACAAGCTACATAAATCCCGTATAGTAAGTTATAACATAGGACAAACACATATAATACAGTATAATAAATCGATAGAAATGCACAAGGGCACTGATAGGAGACAGGGCATTACAGACAGTTTTTCATTCATTGAAAAATCTGTAGCAAGAAATTTATAGAAAAAACAGAAAATTGTCGCATTTCCTCACATGCCCCGCCCTGTCCTCACATTTCCTCATCTTTTTTACTTGTTTACATTCTATGATTCAGTTTCTGGGTTGATTTATTTATTGACCTCCGACCACAGTTTTCATATTTGGCCCCAGAAGTTCTATTACCTGATGTCCGGTAGGCGCTGCCTCGCCCTCTGCTCCGGGCTCCTTCTCCTCTTATCAGATTCTGTTTTTCCGCCTTATTTCTGCAGAAGGAAGGAAATTCCAGAGAAGGTGAAAGTGAAAGTAACTGGAGTCACATTCTGAACATTACACGTGTTATAGAGAGGAGAATCCTGAGAGGAGACTCCAGGGTAAGTCACTGACCGGAGACAGACCCTGAGAGGAGACACCAGGACAAGTCACTGACCGGGGCCAGACCCTGAGAGGAGACACAAGGACAAGTCCCCATTGACCGGGGACAGACCCTGAGAGGAGACTCCAGGACAAGTCCTAGACCCGGGACAGTTTAGACAAGACCAGAGTGGAGACTCCAGGACAAGTCACTACCGGGGACAGATCCTTAAGAGGAGACTCCCAGACAAGTCACTGACCGGGACAACTTGAGAGGAGTCTCCAGGAACAAGTCCTGGACACCACCGTGGGACAGATCCTGAGAGGAGACTCCAGGACAAGTCACTGACCGGGGATAGACCCTGAGAGGAGACTCCAGGACAAGTCTTTGACCGGGGACAGACCCTGAGAGGAGACAAGGACAAGTCACTGACTCGAAGACCTACCCAGAGAGGAACTACCAGGACAAGTCACTGACAGCGGGGACAGACCCTGAGAGGAGACACCAGGACAAGATCCACTGACTGGGGAACCAGATCCTGAGAGGAACTTCCAGTACAAGACACTGAACCGGGATAGACCCTGAGAGGGAGACAAGACAAGTCACTGACCGGGGAGACCCTGAGAGGGGAACTCCAGGGCAAGTCACTGATCGGGGGCACCCCTGAAGGAGACTCCAGGACAAGTCCCCTGACCGGACAGCCCTGAGAGTAACTCCAGGACAAGTCACTGCCGGGGGGAAAACCCTGAGAGGGGACTACAAGCAAGGCACTGACCGGGGACGACCCCGAGAGGAGACACCAGGGCAATCACTGACCGGGGCAGATCTGAGAGGGGACTCCAGGGCAAGTCACCGACCGGGGACAACCCTGAGAGGGGAACCAGGCAAGTCAGGGGGACAGCCCCTGAGAGGAGACACCAGACAAGTCACTACCGGGGACAAGATCCTGAGGGAAAACTCCCGGGCAAGTCCCGACCGGGGACAGACTCTGAGAGGAGACCCAGGGCAAGTCACGACCGGGGGGCGACCTGAGGGGAATCCAGGACAAATCACTGACCGGGGAAAAGACCCGAGAGGAGACTCCAGGACAAGCACTGCCCGGGACGACCCGAAAGACCCAGGACAATCACTGACCGGGGACAAAAACCCGAGGGAATCCAGGGAAAAAAGCCCTGGGGGGCAGACCCTGAGAGGGGGACTCCGGGGCAAGTCACTGACCCCCGGGGACAGACCCCCGAAGAGACTCCAGGGCAATCACTACTGGAGACAGACTCTGAGTGGAAGACTCCAGGACAAAAATCACTGAAAGGGACAACCCCGAAGGAGACTCCGGGCAAGCACTGACCCGGGGCAGATCCTGAGGGAGATCCGGGGGAAGTCACTGACTGGGGAGACCCCGAGAGGAGACTCCAGGACAAGTCACGACCGGGGGCAGACCCTGAAGGAGACTCCAGGACAATCATGACCGGGGACAACCCTGAGAGGAGACTCCCCGGACAAGTACTGACCCGGGGGCAGATCTAGAGGAGACCCAGGACAAGTCACTACCCGGGGGGCAGACCCTGAAGGAACCCAAGATCTCGACCGGGGACGCCCTGAAGGGGACAAGGGCAAGCACGACCCGGGGGCAGACCCTGAGAGGGGAAAATCCAGGGCAAGCATGACCGGGGACAGACCCGAGAGGGAAATCCAGGGCAAGACACTGACCGGGGGCAGTTCCTGAGAGGGCTTCCAGGACAAATCACTGACCGGGGGGCAGACCCCTGAAAAGGGGACACCAGGACAAGTCACACCGGGGACAGATCCTAAGGAGACTCCAGGACAAAATCACTGATCGGGGACAGACCCTGAAGGAGCTCCCGGACAATCACTGACCGGGGACAGACCCTGAGAGGAGACTCCAACAATACTGACGGGGACAACCCTTTGAGGGGGATCCAGGACAAGTCACTACCGGGGGCAGACCCAGAGTGACCCAGGGCAATCAGCCGGGATAGACCCTGAGAAGACTACAAAAAGGACCCGACCGGGGCGTCCTGACGGAGACCAGGGCAAGTCAATGACCGGGGACAGCCCTGAGAGGAAACTCCAGGACAATCACGCCGGGAAAGCCCTGGAGGAGACTCCAAACAAATCAATTGACCGGGGACAGGCCCTAGAGGGGAGTCCAAAACAAGTCCTGACCCGGGACAAACCTTGGGGGGGTCCCCGGGCAATCCTGACAGGGGGGCAACCCTGAAGGAAGTCCGGCAAGTCACTGACCGGGACAACTCTGAGAGGGGAAATCCAGGCAAACCTGATTGGGGGCAGATCCCGGAGGGGGGAAATCCAGGACAAGTCCTGACCGGGGGAAAATCCTGAGAGAAAACCCAGACAAATCACGACTTTGGGGACAAACCCTAAGGAGACTCCAGGACAAGTCACTGACCGGGGACGACCCTGAAGGGGGACCCAGGACTGTCACCGTCCCGACAAACCCCAGGAGAGTCCAGGACAGTCCCCCGACCGGGAAAAAGACCATGAGAGGAGACCCAGGGCAAGTCACGACCGGGGGAAAAACCCTGAGAGGAGATCCCAGGGCAAGTCCTGACCGGGGAACCCCGAGAGAACCCGACAATCCGACGGGGACAGACCCTGAGAGGACTCCAGGGCAAGTCACTACCCCGGGGGTAAAACCCGAGAGGAACAAGGACAATCAATGACCAAAGGGCGAGCCCGAAGGGACTCCAGACAAGTCACTGATGGGACAGAAAACCCTGAGAGGGGGAATCCAGGACAGCACTACCGGGGGACAACCCGAGGGGAGACCCAGGAAAGTCACGTCCGGGGACAAACCCGGAGGGAAGCCAACAGTCCCCTGCCGGGGACAGATGCTGAGGGAGACTCCAGGACAAGTCACTGACCGGGAACAGACCCTGAGAGGGAACTCCAGGGGCAAGTCCACTGACCGGGGACAGACACTGAGAGGAGACTCCCCGGACAAGTCACTGACGGGGACAGAGAGAGGAGACTCCCGGACAAGTCACTGACCGGGACAGACTCGAAGGAGACTCCAGGACAAGTCACTACCGGGGAAAAAACCCTGAGAGGAGACACCAGGACAAGTCACTGAAATGGGGGCGATCCTGAGAGGAGAGCCCAGGACAAGTCCCCTGAAAAGGGACAGACCCTGAGAGAGACTCCAGGACAAGTACTGACCGGGGACAGACCCTGAAAAGGAGACTCCAGGACAAGTCACTGACCGGGACAAGACCCTGAGAGGAGACTCCAGGACAAGTCACGACCGGGGAAAAGATCCTGAAGAGGAGACACCAGGCAAGTCACTGACCGGGGACAGAAACCCTGAGAGGAGACACAGGACAATCACTGACCGGGGACAGATCCTGAGAGGAGACTCCAGGACAGTCCACCGACCGGGGACAACCCTGAGAGGGAAACCAGGACAAGTCACTGACCGGGGACAAACCCTGAGAGGAGACTACAAGACAAGTCACTGACTGGAGACAGACTCTGAGAGGAGACTCCAGGACAAGTCACTGACCGGGGACAGACCCTGAGAGGAGACTCCGTGACAAGTCATGACTGAGGGCAGAGAGAGGAGACTCCAGGACAAGTCCCCTGACCGGGGACCAGATCCTAGAGGAGACTCCAGGACAAGTCAAATGGGCCGGGGACAGACCCTGAAGAGACTCCAGGACAAGTCACTGACCGGGGGCAACTCTGAGAGGAGACTCCCAGTACAAGTCACTGACCGGGGACAAACCCGGAGAGGAGACACCAGGACAAGTCACTGACTGGGGACGACCTGAGAGGAGACCCGGGAAAAGTCACAAACCGGGACAGCCCCTGGAGGAATCCGGGACAATTCACTACCGGGACAGACCCTAGAGGAGCCCCCAAGACAAGTACGACTGGGAAGCCCCTGAGAGGAGACTCCAGGACAATTCACTGACCGGGCAGACCCTAAAAAGGACCCCGGGACAAGTCACGACCGAGACAGACCCTGAAGGAGACCCAGACAAGTCACTGACAGGGACGACCCAAGGAGACTCCAGGACAAGTCACTACCGGGGGATAGACCCTGAAGGAACTCCAGACAAGTCACGACCGGGACAGACCTGGAGGAGACCCAAAAGAAGGCACTGACCGGGAAAACCACCCTAAAGGGAGACTCCGGGACAAATCACTGACCGGGAAAAACCTGAGAGGAGACCCAAGACAGGCACTGACCGGGGACACACCCCTAAAGGGGAACTCCAAAAAAACACTGCCCGGGGGGACAGACCCTGAGGGGAGACTCCAGGACAAGTCACTGACAGTGGACAGATCCTGCTCTTGCCTCCCTGGTTTATGTAACATCTGAGGAGACTTTTGCTTTCAGTCTCTTCTCTTCCTTTGTGAACATAAATCCACAACTGCAGTGAGGTCCTCACTGACTCCCAAAAAGGGTCACTTTGTTTTTAAAGGGTTTTTAGCTCGAAACCCCAATTAAAAAAATTTGTTAGAAGTGAAATATCATTTCCTTAGAAAAACCCCAAAATCACACTTAAGGGGAGGAAAAACCAGGCGCCCTGCTCCGCGGTGCAACGATGTATCGTGTATCATAAAACAGCGCAGTTCCTCCTGAAATGCCCCTGTTATATCATCTTACTGCGCTGCAGGAGTCAGGACTAGCAAAAAAAATCGCTCATTCCGCATTCCCCCTTGTTTTTTAATTTATACTCCTACAGTATGGAAGCAGAAATCAGCATTTCTATTCTGAAAACTTCAGTCCTTTCTCCTTCCTCTTCTGGACAGAGCTGTATCCCCCCCCCCTCTTCCTTTTACAATCCCTCCCACGTTACAATACAAATATAGTACGTAGAATTTAGTTACTAAAATGGAGCATATGGCCCCAGTATACTGAAATATAGTGCACATATAGTATACACATAGCATATACACATAGTATACACACAAACATATACACAGAGATACACACAGCATATACCAAGTATACACACATACATATACAATAGCATATACAATAGTATAACACATAGCATATACACATAGATTACACATAGTAACACAAGCATTACACATAGTATACCCAAGTACAACACAAAGTAACACACAAATACATACACATAGTAACACACAAGCATAACCAAAGATACACACAAGCAAAAACACAAGTAAACACAACAATACACATAGTAAACACATAGCAATACAATTTTACACACAGCAATACACAAGTAAAACACATAGTACAACACAATATAAAAAAGCATATACACAAGTAACACACAGCAATACACAAGTATACACACATATACATACACATAATATACACACAAGCCATACCAAAAGTAAAACACACAAGCATATACAAAAAAGTAAAACACAACAAAAAACACAATAAACACAAGCATAACACATAGTATACACATACCATACACACATAGCATATACACATAGCATATACACATAGTATACACACAGAGCATATACACATAGTATACACACATAGCATATACACATAGTATACACACATAGCATATACACATAGTATACACACAGCATATACACATAGTATACACACATAGTACATACACATAATATACACACATAGCATATACACATAGTATACACATAGCATATACACATAGTATACACATAGCATATACACATAGTATACACACAGCATATACACAGAGTATACACAGCATTTTACACATAGTATACACACATAGCACATACACATAGTATACACACATAGCATATACACATAGTATACACACATAGCATATACACATAGTATACACACAGCATATACACATAGCATACACACATAGCACATACACATAGTATACACACATAGCATATACACATAGTATACACGCATAGCAAATACACATAGTATACACACATAGTATACACACATAGCATATACACATAGTATACACATAGTATACACACATATCATATACACATAGTATACACACATAGCAAATACACATAGTATACACACATAGTATACACACATAGCATACACACATAGTATACACACATAGCATATACACATAGTATACACACATAGCATATACACATAGCATATACACATAGTATACACACATAGCATATACACATAGCATGTACACATAGTATACACATAGCATATACACATAGTATACACACAGCATATACACATAGTATAACACACATAGCATATACCACATAGTAAACACACTACATATACACAAGTAAACACACATAGCATATACACATAGTATACACGCATAGCATATACACATAGTATACACCGCATAGCATATACACATAGTATACACCATAGCAATACACATAGTTAATACACCTACAATACCAGTATACCACATACATATACACAGAGATACACCAGCATATACACAAGATATACACACAGCATATACACATGAAACACACATATATACACAAAGATACACACATACATATACACAAGAAAAACAAGATAACAAAAATACACATAGTATACACCATACTAAAACACATAAAATACACACAAAAATATACACAAAAAACACACAAGCAATACACAAGTTTAACACACATAGCAATAACAATTTTCACACAAAAGCACATACCATAGGCCACTGTAAAAAACTGTCAGGGCTAAAACCACTTTTTTCCTTCTCCTGTCTCTCTCTGTCCTTTTTCTCTGTCCTCTCTTTCCCTTTCTCTTCTCTGTCTCTGCCCTCCCTGCCTCTGTTTTCTGTCTCTTCTCTCGTCTTTCCCCCGTCTCTCTCTTCCTGCTCCCTCTCTTCTTCCCCCCCTCTTTTCTCTCTCGTCCTTCCTCCGATCTCCTCTCTCCGTTCTTCTCTCCTGTCCTTCCACTCTTCTCTTTCCCTCTGTCCCCTCTCTGTCTCTCTGTTTTCCTTTTGTCTCACTCTTTCTCTGTCTCTCTCTGTCTTTCTTTCTTCCTCCTGCTCCCTCGTCTTCCTTCTTCTCCTGTACTCCTGTCCCCTCTGTCCCCTCTCTTCTGTCTCTTTTGTCCTTTTTTTTCCTGTCCCCCCCTCTGCTCTCTTTCTTCTCTCTTTCCTCCTTCTTCTCCTTTCCCCTCGTCTTCCTCCTCGCTCGCCTTCTTCCTTCTCCTCTGTCCCCCTTTTTTTCCCTCGTCGCCTCTGCTCTTCTCCTCCTCTGCCTTTGTTCTCCTTCTGTCCTCCCTTTTTCTGCTCTCTCTTCTCTTTTTCCTCGTCTCTCTCCTTCCCCCCCCTCTGTCTCCCCCCTCTGTCCCTCCCCTCTCTTCTTCCGTCCTCTTCTCCCTTTTCTTTTCCTCTCTGTTCTTTCTCTCTAACCTCTCCACTCTTCCCCATTCTCTCTCGCTCTTCTGCTCCTTTTTCTCTGTCGTCCCCCTCTGTTCCCTCTCCCCTGCTTTCTCTCTCCCGTCCTCTTTTCCGTCCTCTTTCTCTGTCTTTCTCTTTTTCTCTCTGTCTCCTCTGTCCCTTTCGTCTCTCTGTTTTCTCTGTCTCTCTGCCTCTCTCTTTTCTTGGGCTCTCTCTGTTTGCTCTCTCTTCCCTCTTTCCTTTTTTCTCGTCTCTTCTCTCTCTCGTCTCTCTTCCCCCTCTCGTTCTTCCCCTCTTGCCCCCTTTTCTGTCTGCTCCCTCTCTGCCTCTTTCCTCTCTTCTCTCCTCGGCCTCTGCCTCTCTGTCTCTTCTCCTGTCTCTCCTCTGTCTCTGCTCCTCTTCCTATCTGCCTCTTCCCTTCATCCCTGCCCCTTCTCCTCTCTGTCTCCTCTCTCTTTGTCTCGCTCTCTTTTTTCTCGTCCCTTTCTCTCTTTCTCTCTTTCTCTCCCTGTCTCTGTCCTTCGCCTCTTCCTCTTTTCTGTCTCTTCTCGTTTTTGCCCCCCTTTTGTCCCCCCTCCTCTTTTCTCCTCTCTTGTTTTCTTCTCTTTTTCTCTTCTCCCTTTGTCTCCCTCTTTTTCTCTCCTCTCTTCCCCCCTTTTTCTCCTGTCTCTCTCCTTTCTCTGTCTCTCTCCCATCTCTCCTCTCTCCTGCTCTCTCCGCCTGTCTCTCCCCTGTTTCTTCCTCCCTTTTTGTCCTCTCTCTTCTTTGTCCCTCTCTGTCCCTTCTGTCTCCTTCGGGCTTCTCTCTTCCTTCTCTCTGCTCTGTTTCTCTCTCTCTCTCTGTGCCCCCCTTCCCCTTTCTCCCCCTTTCCTTTCTCTCTCCTTTTCCCCCTTCTCTTCTCCCTCTCTCGTCTCCTCTTGCTCTTTTTTTCTCTTTTTTTTCCTCTGTCCCTCTCTCTTCCGCCCCCCCCGCCCCCCCCCCCCCCTTTCCCTCTCTTGTCCCTCTTCTTTTTTCTCTCTCTCGTCTCTTTCTCTCTTTCTTCACTCTCTGTTCTTTTCCCCTCTGCCTCCCCCCTCGTCTCTTCTCCTCTGTCCTCCTCTTCCCCTTTTTTTTTCTCTTCCCCGTCTCCCTTATCCTCTCTACCCTTTTCTTTCTTCTCTGCTCCTCTGTCTCTCGTTTTTTTCTTCCCTCTGTCCTCTTCTTTCTGTTTTTTCCCCTGGCCTCCTCTTCCCTGTTCTCTCTCTGTGGGTTTCCCCTCTCTTCTCCTCTCTGTCTCTCTCGTTCTCTCCCCTTCCCCCTTTCTCTCTGTCTCTCCTCTGATCTCTGTTTTCTCCGTCTCTCCTTTCTTCCTCTCCTTTCTCCCTCTGCCCCTGTCCCTTTTTCTCTCCTTGTCTCTCTTTTCCCCCTCTCTCTCTGTCCCCTCTGCTCGTCCTCTTCCTCTCGCTTGTCCCTCTGTCTTGTCCCCTCTCTTCTGTCTCCTCCTTCCTCTCTCTGCCCCTGTCCTTTGCCCCTGTCTCTCTCTTTTCCTCTGTCTCTCTGGCTCTCCTTTTTTCCTCTTTCATCCCTTCCTCTCTGCCTCCTCTTCTTCTCCTTTTCTGTCTCCTCCTGTCCCCTGTCCTCTCTCTTTTCTCTTCCCTCTCTCTCTTGTCTCTGTCTCCTCCTTTCTGTCTCCTCTTTCTCCCTCTCTTTTTTCTCTCTTTCTCTCCGTCTCCCTGTCTCTCTCTCTTGTTTGTCTCTCTCTGCTCGTCTCTTGTTTTTTGTCTCTCTCCCTTTCTTCTCTCTCTTTGTCTCTCCTTTTTTTTCTCTCTCTCTTGTCTCTCTCCTTGCCTTCTCCTCCCGCTCTTCTCTGCCCCCCTCTCTTTGTCTCCTCTTCTCTGATCTCTCTTCTCTTCCACTGTCTCCCCCTTTCTCTTTCTCTCCGTCTCTCCCTTCTCCTCTCTTTTGTCTCCCTGCGTTCTCTCTTTTCTCTCTGTCTCTCTCTCCCTCCACTGTCTCTTTTCTTTTCCTCCCTTTTTCTCTGTCCTCCCCTCCTCCCCCTTTTGGCTCTCTCTTTTTCCTTTTGTCCTCTCTTTCTTCCTGTCCTCTCTGTCTCTCTTGTCTCTGTCTCTTTTCTTCCTTTCCCATCTCTCTCTCTCTGTCGTTCTCCTATCTCCTTCTCTCTTCCTTTGTCTCCCCCTTCTCCCTTTTTGCTCTGTCCCTCTCTTTTTCCTTCTCTTCCCTGTCTCTGCCCCTCCCCTTTTTGTCCCCCCTCTCTGTCTCCCCCCCCCTTTTCTGCCCTCTTCTGTCTCTCCCTTCTGTTTCCTCTCCTTTTTTTTCCTGTCTCCTTCTCTGTCTCTCTCTCTTCCTTTCTCTCTCTGTCTCTTCCTTTCTCTCTTCCTGTCCTCTGCTCCTCTCTCTGTTTCCCGTCTCTCTGTCCCTTCTTGCCCCCCCCCCCCCCCTCTCTCTTCGTCCTCTCTTTTCTCTTCTTTCCTCCCCCCTGTCTCTCTCGCTCTCCTGTCTCCCTCTCTCTCTCCGTCTCTGTCTCCCGTCTTTTCCTTTTTCTCCTCCCTCTTTTCCCGTCTCTCTCTTTCCCCCCCCTCCTCTGTCCCCCTGGGCCCCCCTCTCGCCCGTGTCCTCCTCTCTGTCCTCTGTCCTCCTCTCTCTCTCTGTCTCTGTCTCTCTCTTCCTCTTCTCTCTCGTCTTCTTCTTTCCCCCTGTCCTCCCCTCTTTTTCTCTCCTCTGTCTCCGTCCTCTGTCTCTCTCTCTGTCTCTCCCTGCTCTCTTGGGCCTTTCTCTTTTCCCCGTCTTTCTGTCCCCTTTTCTCTTTGGGGCTCTTCTCCTGTCTCTCCTTTCTCTTTTCCCCGCCCCTCTGTCTTCCCTTTTCTCTTTTTCCCCTCTCTCCTCTCTTCTCCTGTCCTCTCCTCTCGTCTCTCTGTCCCCTTCTCCTCGGCTCTCTCTCTCTCTCTGTCCTCTCCTTCTCTCTTGTCCCTCCTCTGTCCCCTCCTCTCTTCTCTCCTCTTCTCCTCCTCTCCTCTCCCTCTCGCCCTCCTCCGTCCTTCCCTTTTTCCTCTCTTCTCTCTGTCCTCTCCTTTTCTCTTCTGCTCTTTTCTTCGTCCCCTCTCTCTGGTTTTCCCCCTTGCTTCTCCTGTCCTCTCTCTGTCGCCTCCCGTCCCCTGTCTCTTTGTCTTCCTCTTTTTCTTTCTCTCTCTCCCCTCGCCTCTCTCTCTTTCTCTGCTCTCTGTTCTGTCTCTCTTCTTCGTCTCCCTCTCGCCCCCCTTTTGCTCCGTCCTCTGTCTTTTCCCCTCTTTCTTTTCTCTGTCTCCCTCTGTCTTCTCTCTGTCCTTCTCCTCTCCTGTCTTCTTGTCCCTTTTCCCTTTTCTCTCTCTTCTCCCTGTCCCCCCCCTCTGTCTCTCTGTTTCTTTTCTTTTTGTCCCTTTCTTCCTCTCTCTGCCCCCTTGTCCCCTGCTCCCCCTCTCTCTCGCCACCCGAACGATCGAGCTGTTCCCCGAACCCTCAAAATTTTACGGGGCATACCATGGGTGCTACACACGTAAAGCTTATAAATTAAAATCTTTTAATTACACATAAAGGAAGAAACCCTTTCTGCTAAAGCACTTCATCTAGTTCCCCACTGGCAACAGAAAAAAAACCCTAAATACATTTTAAAAAAGCCCCCGGAGGCACTGTCCCTTCCTGGCGTTCCCCCAAATAGCTTCAAACAAGTTCCTTTAAAAACAAACAGTACTTACTAAAACAAAAAACCCATATTATTTATCAAAACCGTTAAAAATAAATACCATCGTCATTCCCTATCTAAAAAAATAATTTTTTGTAATTCTTTCTATCCCTCTAGAGGGGCTCCGCAACCAAAAAGTTATATTGATTTAAAATATTGTTACTACTTGAAGAAATTTTTAAACGTGTTTTTAAACAAAATATTTAAACAGTTTTTTCTTTTCACGTTTCAATACACAAAAAAAAAAAAAAAACAAAAAAAAAACTTGCTGTCTAAAAAAGACCAAGTCAATGCAAATTTTATGGGGTTTTCTAAACTAAATCAATAATGTCTATTACTGTATCAATTCATTTACTTCATTTAGACCATATGGATATAGACATTGAAGTCGATACATCCAATACATTTCACGTTTTATAAGAGATTCATTCCTGTTATTTATATGTTCCGGTACTCGGTCTATTATAATTAATGAGATGGATTTTTCGTCACCATTGTGTGCCTCTGCAATGTGACGTGAGACACTAAGGAATTGATACTTTTTTCTTATATTTAAACGGTGGCTATTCATTCTTTTATTAATTTGTTGTGTGGTCCGACCTATGTATTGTTTTTTACATGGACATTCTAGTAGATATATGACATATGAGCTATTGCAGCTTAAATTGTGTTTGATTGTGAATATTTCTTTTGTTGTTGTGGAACAAAAATGAGTAGCTCCATGCAAAATAATAGTACATGTTAGACACTGTTTTCTTGTAACATTTGAAGCATCCCATTTTTATTTTCTTTAGTGCTCCTCCTGATTTCTTATGTTGATGAATGTTACTAGGAGCTATAATCTCCTTCACCGATGTAGCCTTACGGAAAATTATTGCTGGGGTCGGTGTAATCTGGTTTTTTTTAACAAAGGATCATTTAATAGAATTGGCCAATATTTTGATAGAATAGATCTACTTTGGATGTGAGAGGTGCTATATCTCGTCACCAAATTGGGACAATTGTGGAATTTTTTCTCTTTGTTCTCATTTTTCTCAAATTTCGTCTCTCTCTCCTGATCTGGTAGGTTATTCCCCATTGTTTTTATGCAATCCAGTTGTGTTACTGTACCTGCTCTTTTTAAAGATTGCTTCATTAGTCCCTTTGGAAAGTGTTTATGCTCAAGTCTGTCCGTGATGATTTGTGCTTGCTTCTGAAAATCCGCAGTGCGTGTACAATTTTTTCTAACACGACGTAATTGGCCAAAGGATATATTGTTTTTCCACTTAGAATGGTGCGCACTAAAGTAATCCAAGAAACTATGACACTACTGTCTTGAAAAATTAGATTATATACCTTTTTTTGTTTTTTTTTTTAAAATTTTGACCCCAAAAAAAATCATCTCCAAGTTTTTCAACTCTTGGGGGTGAATAAAAAACCGGTGTTCAATTTAAAAAATTGATGGAATCCAAGCATTTTTGGGGAACCGTCCCAAATGAAAACAAGCATCAATAAACCCGGGCTTGTAAAAAATTATTTTGGGGAAATATGAGCAGAATATTAAAACTCCTCTGTCTCCCCTTTCTCCTTCTCTCTCCCTCTCCTCTGTCTCTCTCTCCTTCTTCTTCTTTCCTCTGCTCTCCTCTCTCTTCTCTCTGTCTTCCTCTCTGTACTCCTTTCTCTTCGTCCTGCTCTCTCCGGTCTCCCCTCTGTCCTGCCCCTCTCTCTTGTCTCTGTCTCTCCTGCTGCTAGTCCCTCTCTTCCTCTCCTCTGTCTCCCGTCTAACCCCCTTTTGTCTCTCTTCCCCCCCAAACCCTCTCTCTGTCCCCCCTGTCTCTTCCTCTCTGTCTCTCCTCTTTTCCCCTTCTCTGTCCCCTCTCTCTTTCACTCTTCTTTCTCCTCCCTTTTTCTGTCTCTCCTCTCTGTTTTCTCCTCTTCCTGTCTCCTCTCTTCCTCTCTCTTTCTCTGCCCTTTCGTCTTCTCGTTTTTCTTTCTGTCTCCTGTCTCTCTTTTGTCTCCGTCCCCTGGGTCTCTCTTTCCCTTTCTCTCTTTCCCTCTCTTTTCCACCCCCCCGGTCCTCTCTCTTCTCTCTGTCTTCTCTCGTCCTTCTTCCCTTGTCCTCTCTCTGATCTTTTCCTGTCTCTCTGTCCCCTCGGTGCTTCTCTCTGTCTTTTGCTCGTTTTTCGTCCGTCCTTTTCCCTTCTCTTCTCTCTGCCACTCTAAAACGATCGATCTTGTTCGCCCCGAACCTCTCAACTTTTAGGGACAACCACGCTGGACTAAAACACGAAAATTTAAAAAATTAAAATCTGTTTAATTACCATAAAGAAGACCTTTCGTGCTAAAAGGCCTTTCCCTTTATTCCCCACACTGAGCAACAGAAGTAAAAACCATTTAAATAAATTTTAAAAAAAGCCCGCCAGGAGTGCCTTGTCCTTCCTCCGTTCCCAAAACATAGTTTCAATAAAGTTACCCTTAAAAACATAACATGTATCTTACATAAAACAAACATCCATTATGTCAGTTCATCAACCATGTTAAAAATATTATACTCATCGTCATATGCATATCTGATAAAAATAATTGTTTGTAATTCTTACTATTCCCTCTAGATGGCGCTCCTATGCAACCATTAATAGATGTATATTGATTTAAAATATTGTTACTACTTTGAAGAAATTGAAACTGTGTTGTAAACAATATTGAAACAGTTATCTCTTTTCACTGTTTCAATACACAAAAAAAAAAACAAAAAAACAAAAAAAACTTGCTGTCTAAATAGACCAAGTCAATGCAATGTATATGGTGTTTTCCAAATCTTATAATCAATAATGTCTATTACTGTATCAATTCATTTACTTCATTTAGACCATATGGATATAGACATTGAAGTCGATACATACAATACATTTCATGTTTTATAAGGGATTCATTCCTGTTATTTATATGTTCCGGTACTAGGTCTATTATGATTAATGAGATGGATTTTTCGTCACCATTGTGTGCCTCTGCAATGTGACGTGAGACACTAAGGAATTGATACTTTTTTCTTATATTTAAACGGTGGCTATTCATTCTTTTATTAATTTGTTGTGTGGTCCGACCTATGTATTGTTTTTTACATGGACATTCTAGTAGTATATGACATATGAGCTATTGCAGCTTAAATGTGTTTTGATTGTGAATATTTTTTTGTTGTTTTGGGGAAAAAAAATGAGTACTCCCAAAGCAAAATAAAAGTACTGTTAGACACTGTTTTCTTGTAAAATTTGAAGCATCCCCTTTTTATTTTTTTTTAGTGCTCCTCCTGATTTCTTATGTTTAAAGAATTTTTCTAGGAAACTAAAAAATCTCCTTCACCGATGTACCTTACGGGAAATTATTTCGGGTTCCCGGGGTAATCTGGGTTTTTTTAACCCAAAAGGGTCATTAATAAATTGGCCAATATTTGATAAAAGATTAATAAAAGGGGGTGGGGGGAAAGGGGCAAAATCTCCCTCACCAAAAAAAGGGGCAAAATTTTGGGGGTTAAATTTTTCCCCTTTTTTCTCATTTTTTCTTTTAAATTTTGTTCTCTCCCCCTTCCCCCGATCTGGTAAAGGTTTTTCCCCCCATTTTTTTTAGGCCCAAACCAAATTGGGTTTTCTGTAAATGGGGGCCCCTTTTTAAAAAATTGCTTTTAATTCCCCTTTGGAAAAATGTTTAAAAATTTAAATCTTCCCTGATGATTTGTCTTGCTTCTGAAAAACCGCAGTGCGTGTACAATTTTTTCTAACACGAGTTTAAATTTGGGCCCAAAAGGGGGAAAATTTTTTTTTCCACTTTGAAAGGTGCGGGACTTTAAAATAATTTCCCAAAAAACTAAAGAAACACCAAAAGCTTGAAAAAATGTAGTGGATATACCATTTTGTTCCCTTTTTTAATTTTTTAAACCCAAAAAATCTATTTCCCAAATTTTTCAACTCTTGGGGTGAATATAATACCCCATGTGTTCATAATTTTAAAAAATTGATGAAATTTCCCAAAGCCCGATTGTTTGGAACCCTCCCAAAAGAAAGAACAAGTCATCAAAAAAACCCTTGTTTTAAAAATTTTTTGATGGAAAAAAAAATAAAAGCTAGAATATATATAAAAATACTGCCTCTGTCTCTGCCTCCCCGTCTCTCCTCGTCTCTTTGGGGGGTTTTTTTTTCTGCTCTCTCTCTGTCTCTCTCTCTGTCTCCTCTGTGTCTGTCTCCCGCCCTTTTCTGTCCCCTCTCCCCTGTCTCTGTCCTCTGTCCTTCCCTTTTCTCTGTCCCCCTCTCTCTGCTCTCTCTGTGTTTTCCTCCCGTCTATCCCCTTTTGTCTCTCTCATTTTCTCTCCCCCTTTTTCTCTCTGTCTATCCTCTGTCCCCTGTCTATCTCTTTTGTCTCTGTTTTATCTCTCTGTTTTTCTCTCCCCTGTGTGTCTTCTGTCACCCCTCTGTCCCTATTGTCTCCTTTCTTTTGTCTATCTCCCTTTTTCCCCATTTTCTCTGTCTAAAACTTCTGTCCCCTCTCTCTGTCTCTTGTCTTTTCCCCTCTTTCCTCTCTCTCCCCTGGGCTCTCCCTCCCGTCTCTCTCTCTTCCCCCTTTTTTCTTTTTTCTCTGTCTTTTTTCCCCCGCTCTCCCCTTTTCTCTGTCCCCCTGTTTCCCCTCTCTGTGTCTCTCTCTCTGTTTCCTCCCCCTCTTTTCTCTGTCTCTCTCCTGCTCCCCTCCCCTTTTTGCTCTGTCTCTCTCTGTCTGGCTATGTCTCTCTCTTTTGTCTCTCCTCTGTCTCCCTGTCTAACCCCTGTCTCTCTCTCTGTCTCTCTGGGCGTCTCTCCTCTGTCCTTGCTCTCCCCTGGGCTCTCTGTCTCGGGGGCTCTCTGTCTCTCACTTTTCTTTCCTCTGTCTGTCTCTCTCTCTCTGTCCCTCTCTCTCTGTCCCCTGGTCTCTTCTGCCCCTTTTCTCTCGTCTCTCTCTGTCTCTGTCTCTCTCTGTCTCTGTCTCTCCCCCTTTTCTCTCTCTGTCTGTCTCTCTCTCGTCCTCTCTTGTCTCTCTCTTCTGTCCCGTCTCGCTCTCCGTCTCTGTCTCGCTCTCTCTCTGTCTCTCTCTCTTTCTGTCTCTATCTGTCTCTGTTTCTCTGTCTCTCAGTTTCTCTTGTCGTGTCTCTTCTTCTGTTCCCTATAATTATACTCAATATCAAAAATATTGTAGGGACACACTTTCGGCCGCCATCTTGGGCAGTCCCAGGGGCTATTCCGCTCTTGGATCGCTGTCCTTTGATAGAACGGTTGGCACATCAACACAGGCGCCAACACAGGACCCTTGGCCCATCCTTTCCCCTTCTGCACATGAATTACCCTTTTACACGGGGTCTGGAAACCCAATTCCTTCACAACAACAAACAATTTTACCAGCCACCACTGTCTCAGCTTCCCAAGGTCACCACCGCTGCCCAAGCCTCTGGGAAGACCCCCCCACAGTCCTCGCCCCTCCCTGCAGAAGCGTCCCCCTCAGATCCCGGGGGGACCAGGCTTTTTATAACCTCCCGAAACCTGCACTAACCTTGCCTGGAAAATGGGATAGACACCCACCCAAACAATGTCTACTCCTATAAAGCCACCCGGGGAAAAGGGGAAAGCCAAAATAAATAGCGCCAAATCTGGGGGTCCTTTCCCACTAAGGCTAATAAACCCTTTGGTTTTCTTAAAGGGACCGTTTTTCCCCTCTTGTGGGAAAACATGTAGAGTGTCTAAACCTTTAAAACTAAATAGATATACGGGACTGAAACACTTTCTGGGATACTTGGAGCCAAAAAAGAATCTATGAAAAGGGGACTCCCAAAACCTTTTTGGGGTGATAGATCCCTTTGTAATGTTTTCAAAAAAACTTTTTAGGTTTTTTGGGGCATTTATACACATTTAAAAGGGAAATAGACACATTTAGAATTTTTTTGGGTTTCCAAACCTCGGCGGAGAAAAACCAGACCAGGGGAAAATTGGGTGCCTGGGGCAGACTTTGGGGGTATTTGGGTCTACACGCCCCGGTTTTTGTTTTTGACCTGCAGAAAAACAGTAACCCGGGTAAAAGGTGGGGCCTAGCCAACTTTGGTATTGGGTCTACCAAAATGCCCTGTATTATGGACCCAGAAGAACACCAACCAGGGGAAAAGGGGGTGCCTGAGCCCCGACTTGTGGTATTGGCCTCTTCACTGCCCTGTATTATGACCTGCAGAAGAACAGGAAAAAGGGTAAAATGGTGGGCCCGAGCCAGACTTGTGGTATTGGGCTCAAAACTGCCCGTAAAGTGTTGAACCCGCAAAGGAAGAAAAAAAACCCAAGGACCAGGGTAAAAAGGTGGTCCTTGTTCCAAATTTTTTGGTTAAAACCCCCCTCCCCCCCCCCTTTATTATTATCCGGAAAGGGAAAGGCCCCGACCCCCGGGTTAAGGTTTTCCCCCCAAAACCCCCCAACCCCTTGTTTTTTTATTTTGGCCAACCCCCGCCCCGTATGGAAAAATTGGGCCCAGCAAAAAAGCCCCGCCCCGGGTAAAGGGGGGTGCCCCGAGCCAGACTTGTGGGTTTTTGGGTCTTCCCCCTGCCCTGTATGGGATGACCGGGAGAAAAACAGACCCAAAACCCCGGTTTAAAAGGGGTGCCTGAGCCCGACTTGTGGAAAAGGGGTCTACCCCCCCCTGTATGAAAGACCGCAGAAGAACAACCAAACCGGGAAAAAGGGTTGGTGCGAAACCCGACTTGTGGTAAAGGCTCTACATGCCCCCCCCGTAAAGACCTGCAGCAAGAACGACCAGGGTAAAGGGGGTGCCTTTAAACCCGACTGGGGTTTTTGGCTCTACACGGGGCCCCCTTTTTTAGACCTTTCCGGGGAACAGCCAGACCCGGGTAAAGGTTGGGGCCTTTAAACCCCGACTTGTGGAATTTGGGGGCTACACTTCCCTGTAGTTTTGGAAACCCGCAGAAGAAAAAAGGGCCCGGGTAAAGGTGGGGGCCCCAAGCCAGACTTGTGGTATTGGCCCTACCCCGCCCTGTTGTTTTGCCTCAGGAACAGCCCCGACCAGGGTAAAGGTGGTGCCAAAACAGGGCTTGTGGAAATTGGGTCTACACTTTCCCTTATGTTTAAACCCGCAGGGAAAGGGGAACCCGGGCCAGGGTAAAAGGGTGGGGGGCCCGAGCCAGACTTGTGGGATTGGGGTTTACACCCGCCCCCGTATGTATGACCCCAAAGAACAGCCGGGGTAAAAGGTGGTGCCTGAGCCAGACTTGTTGGGATTGGCTCACACCCTTTTCCCTTGGGTTAGTTTAATTTTAACCTTGGCAAAAAAAGGAAACCCCGCCCAAGAAACCAAGGGGTAAAGGTTGGGGCCCGAGCCAGACTTGTGGTATTGGCTCTACCCCGCCCGTATGTATGACCCGCAGAAAAACCCGGAAACCCGGGTAAAGGGGGGTGGCCCCGACCCGACTTGTGGTTTTGGCCCCTAAAACCCGCCTGTATGTATGACCCGAGAAGAAACCCGGGCCAGGGTTTAAAAGGGGGTTGCCTGGGGCCAGACCCTTTTTGGTTTTTGGGGCCCACACTGCCCTGTATGTTGACCTGAAAAGAAAACCGACCCGGGGAAAGGTGGTGCCTTTAGCCAACTTGTGGTATTGGCTCTTACACTGGCCCATTTTTATGCCTGAGATAACCCGACCAGGGTAAAGGTGGTGCCTTAAACCCGGCTTGGGTATTGGCTCTCCCCTGCCCTGTATGTATGACCTGCAAAAAACAGCCAGGAAAGGGGAAAGGTTGGGGGCCTTTAGCCGACTTTTTGGTTTTTGGGGTCACCCCCTGCCCTGTATTGTATAACCCCAAAGAACAGACCAAAGGGTAAAGGTGGTGCCCCGAGCCCCGACTTGTTTTGGGAAATTTTCCCCTTCAAGCCCTAAAAGTATTTTGACCTGAAAAAGAACAGCCCCCCGGGGAAAGGTGGTTTTCCCCAGCCGACTTTTGGTATTGACTCTCACGCCCTGTATTAAAACCTGCAAAAACACCAGACCAGGGTAAAGGTTTGGGGCCTGAGCCGACTTGTGTATTGGGTCTACACTGCCCGTATTATGACCTGCAGAAGAAACCCGACCAGGGTTTAAAGGGGGGTCCTGAGCCCGACTTTGGTAATTTGGGGTTCCCACACTGCCCTGTAGTTTGGGCCTGCAGAAGAAACAGACCCGGGTAAAGGTGGTGGCCCGAGCCAGACTTTGTGGGATTGGGTCCCCAACCCCTGCCCCGTATGTTGACCCGCAGAAAACAGACCAGGGGAAAATTTGGGGGCCTGAGCCAGACTTTTGGTATTTTGGGTCCCACCTGCCCCGTAAAGTTGACCTGCAGGGGAAACAAAAAAACCAGGCCCGGGGGAAAAGGGGGTGCCTGGGCCAGAAAATTTTGGGGATTGGGGGCTAAACTGCCCCCGTAGTATTTACCTGCGAAGAACAGGGCCAGGGTAAAGGGGTGCCCGAGCCGACTTGTTGGGTTTTTTTCTACACTGCCCTGAAAGTATGACCTGCAGAAGAACAGCCCAAACCCGGGTTAAGGTGGTGCCTTTAAAACCAGAATTGGGGGTATTGGGGTCTTTTCAACTGGGGGGCCCCTTAGGTTCCTGGAAAACTCCAGACAGGTAAGTTCTACCAACTTGGGTAAAGGGCTTTTCATGCCCTTAGGTGTCCTCCCCAAAGAAAGCCAGGGGAAAGGGGGGAGAGAAAAAATTTAAGGGGTCTAATGCCCGAATAGAATTAGAAGGGGGGGGTGACCAGGGGGGGAAATGGGGGGGGGGGCCCGGCCCAATTGGGGGGTTTTGGGTTAAAGGGGGCCGGGATTATGAAATGAGAAAAACAGGGAAAACCAGGGGAAAGTGGGGCCTGAGCCAGTTTTTGGGTTTTGGGTCTACACTGCCCTGTATTTTTTGACCTGCCGAAAAACAGACCCCGGGGGAAAGGTGGTGCCCCGAGCCAGACTTGTGGGATTGGCCCCAAAATGCCCCGTATTAAAGACCTGAGAAAACAAACCAGACCCAGGGAAAAAGGGGTTCCCGAGCCCCGAACCCTTTTGGAATTTGGCTCTACCCCTGCCCCCCGTATGTATGACCCCAGAAAAAAACAGGGCCCGGGTAAAGGTGGTGCCTGAGCCGACCTTTTGGGATTGGGGTCTACACTGCCCTGAAAGTATGACCACAGAAAACAGACCCCGGTTTAAAGGTGGTTTCCAGCCAGACTTGTTGGGGATTGGCCCTACACTGCCCTGTTTTGTATGAACCCCAAAAACAGAGACCCGGGGAAAAAGGGGGTGCCGGGGAGACTTGTGGTAAAAAGGGCCCCACACGCCCTGTATGTATGAACCCCAGAAGAACAAGAACCCCGGGGAAGGTGGTGCCCGGGCCAGAATTGTGGTATTGGCCCTACACTGCCCTGGGATGTATGACCCCAGAAAAAAAACCCGACCAGGGTTTAAAAGGGGGTGCCCCGAGCCAAAACCCTTTTGGTTTTTGGGGTCTACATTTCCCTGAATGTAAGAACCCCAGAAGAAACCCGACCAGGTAAAGGGTGGGGCCCGAGCCAGACTTGTGGTATTGGCTCTAAAAACTGGCCCCTTTTTAAAAGAACTTTCGGGAAGGGAAAAGCCAGGGGTAAAGGGTGGTGCCTGAGCCAGGGTTGTGGTATTTTGGGTCTACCCCTGCCCTGTATGTATGACCTGAGAAAAAAGGGGGGGGGGGGGGGGGGGGGGGGTTGGGGGGTTTGGAAAAAAACCGGGGGGGGTGTGAGGGGTTTTTTTGGGGGGGGGGGGGGGGGGGGGGAAAAACCCGGGCAAAAAGGGGGTGCCTGAGCCAGAAATTTTGGTATTGGCTCTACACTGCCCCCGTAGTATGACCCGCGGAGAACAGCCAGACCAGGGGGAAAGGGGGGTGGGCCCGAGCCCCAATTGTGGTAAATTTGGGTTTTACACTGGGCCCCGTATGTATGACCTGCAGAAGAACAGACCAGGGAAAAATTGGGCCTGAGCCAGACCCTTTTGGTATTGCTTACACTGCCCTTTATGTATGATCTGCGGGGGAAAAAGCTTCATAAAATTCTGGCCAGTCTATACTAGTTTTTAAACGATTTAGAGCTGGACGTCATTTCCAGATTCATAAAGTTGCCCTTTGGGGTTTTTTATACTGAAAAAGGTTTCCCCTGATTCCCAATGGTACAGCCCTTTTTTGTAAACAAACTGGGGTCTTTGTTCAAAAAATTTCCCATATTTAAGGTCACTTGAAAAGAAATTGCGTTTAAGGGGATCGCCCCCAAAATTCAAAAATAGGGTCAGAAAAACTGGCGGTTCCCCCTCTCCAATTCCCAGGGGTTTTATATGCTGCTTGCATGAACATTCGGTGAAAGAAGCAAGAATAATGGAGAAAGCCAGACGCCTGCACAGCATCGGCTTTCAGGGGACTCCTATACATATTTCGCTGACCTCTTCTGGCATAACATGTGCAGAAGCGCCACCACCTAGGCCGCTACTTGCCAATCCTGAAGGAACGTATCCCCTGTATAGGTGGCACTTTCCTTTGCCCTCTCTGCTAGAATGAGCGGCCGACCTCTGCAGTTCTTCGGAGTCTTTGCTGACCTCCTGACTTTCTGCATACCTTGAAATACCTACTCCAAGAGGTGGACGGATTGGGAAACTGTCAATACTCCCGCCTCCACTGCCACCAGTATGGCAGTCTGTTGTGACTCGTAATGGATGCTCTCCAGGGACCCCTCCTTCAGCCCAGAAAGCCCAGCGCTCTCCGTCCCGTTGAGTGGACCATTGAAGGGACTTTTACAATGGTTGGTGGCCATCAACTTCCCCGTCCTTCTCTTCTTGAGCTATCGCACCCATCTAGATGCCTTTATTTCTTTCTGCATTATATAGGTCTTATAATGTTTATTTCTTAGTACTAAGGATAGACCGTTAGCTGTACACCTCACAGCTCTGGTCTTTTGTTCTTGTTTGTTAGGAGCATTTGCTCGCTTCCGAATTCTCTCTCCTCCTTCCTGCCTTCCCGGCTGGGGGACTGAGCGCTTCTTCCTACCTCAGGAGGTGGGCCTCGTCCGACGGTCTTCTTCTAGGAGGCCTCGGTGGAGGACCCTATTTACCTCAAGCCTCCATAATACCGGTGCAACTTGCGCTAAAAGGTAAAAACAAGAGCTAGACGCCCGGGTCAGGGGATGAAATATTTCCTCTGTCTTTTGTGTCTTCGCATCTCTCGGTTTTAGTAGTTGGTTGTCATTAACCGGTTGTTTCTATGACTTTCTGTGTTGTCCAGTCGTGTCTTCCCCCTACGTATTGTTGTCTACCCTCCCCCCCCCCCCGCCCCTTTTCTTGCATTCTTTACTCCCCAGGCACAGTATAGACGTCTGGACATCCACTTCTTGAGAGACAACCTTCTCTCAACACTACTCACTTTGAGGTAGCCCCACCTGCTCGTGACTATGGTACGTATTATCACTTACAAGTAAAGTGATTTAAACTCTAACATTAAGCGTAGGTTGGCCTTAAAAGAATGTAGGTCCTTCGAGCCGCATTGGTTTCTTGCAGGAGGACCCATTTTGATTACAAAGGCTAATCAGCTTTGCTCGACCCTACTACTCCACCGCTTTTTCTGTATTTCAATGACGTAAGAGGGCAGGGGTTGGCTATACTAATAGCTACACCTATAGATTACAGGTTGAAGCATCGCTGGCTGACCCGGAAGGGCAGTTTATTATCCTCAAAGCTACATTAGAGGGCAAACCGATCACGCTATGCAACGTATATGTGCCAAATACTTCGCAGGTCTCCTTTCATAGTTTCATAGTTTGTAAGGCCGAAAAAAGACAAGTCGTCCATCCAGTTCAGCCTGTTGTGCTAAGGTGTTGATCCTGAGGAAGCAAAAACTCCAATGAGGTAGAAGCCAATTGTCCTCATTGTAGGGAAAAATTCCGTCCCAACTCCAATTGGCATTCGAAAAATCTGGATCACATGGACCCTCTCTGTAGCCTAGTCACTGTAACTTGGTGATATTATTTCGCTCCAGAAATGCATCCAAAACCTTTTTTGAACCCGTTTATTGAATTCACCCATTCTAAACAGAGTCTTCTCCAGTTAGCCAAATTTCCTCGAAGCCTGCACTTGGGGGGGGGGACTTTAATTATGATTTTTTCGGAATCCATAGGGTATGATAGGTGGAAGGGCCCAAATCCGGCAACTGACCAAATTGTCCACGGTCTTTAGAAAGCTCAATCCGCTCCACGGTCTGTTCGACCTATGGAGGATCAACCATCCTAAAAGTAAGCAGTACTCTTTTTCTACACCTCCATCAACACATACCAGGACTTTTTTAGCAAACATACCAACACTTCGTGGCACTACAGGTGCTCCCACATTGAGCCTATAAACATGGCTCGGATCATGGCCCCAGTCAGGTCAATTTAAAATGCAGCTCCCAGCAAAGGCTATGTCACTGGAGGCTAAATGAATCGTTATAAAAAAACAGCCCTGAGGGAGCAGCTACGGGAAGTCACTTAGTTCCTATTTTGAACTGATTGTGGGCTCTGTCTCTGCACCCATTCGTCATGTGGGAAGCCCACAAAGCAGTCTATAGTGGCCAATGGTATTGCCCTAGGCACCAAGCTTAAAAAGGGACTCAACGGAAAGGTCAAAACTGTCCCGTACCTCCTAAGAGGACTGGAACGTAAAAATGGGCACTGTGCCCTTAGGGTCTCAAACTCTGAGAGTTAATTTTAGTCGAAATAGCCTTAAGGACTTGGCCTAAGGGTGTAGAGAAAGCTTCTTCTCTATCGAAACTAAAGTAATTCGAATATGGGAACAGGCCCACACATTTTAGCAAAGACAACTGAAGGAGCGGTTCAATAAAACTCGATGCCTAAGGCACTTGGGACAGGGAGGGTAACCTGAGGTTTGACCCAAATCCATTGCTTCCATTTTTCCCCTTGGTTTCCCTTTTCAGATCTTTTTTGCGACCCCCCCTCACCTTTTTCGGGGACAGGGAATAGGAGCCCAAACTCTTTCCGGATTTTTGGGGGACCTCCCCCTTACCATCGCCCCCACAAGGGGCGGTGAATTTCTTGGGAGCCCCCACCAAATTTAGGGGAAAAAATAGGGGAATTTTATAAAGGCCCTCCTGTCCGGAAAACCCCCAGGCCCAGAGGGGCACCCCCCTGTATTTAAAGTTTTTTCGAAATCTTACCCCCACATTTGCAAAACTCTTTTAATTTTCTTTCCCTGGAAGGACTGCCACCCCAATTCCAGGTCACACTCGACATAACTTTGATCCACAAACCAGGAAGGGACCCAGCGGACGTGTAGCTCCCGCCCGTTTGGGGTTGCTCAACCTGACCAAAATTCTATACCAAAACCTGGCAAACAGACTTAACCACGGGCTCCCTAAAACTGATACCAGGGCCAGGTAGGATTCGTCCCTTTCAGGAAGGGGGGGGATAAAGGGAGGCGGGGCCTTTTTCCCCTAGTGGATGATTTTAACCACCATCCCCGCAGCAGGCCTTACTCCTTTGGGGGGTTTCCAAGGGTTGCTGGGGAAGGGGGGGGGGCCTTTTGTTTTGGCCAAAACAAATTTGGGTCCCCGTTCCTTTTTAAAGGCCCCCCCTCCCATATGGGTTCTTTTGGGCCCCTTTTGCGGGGGCAATAAGAGGTTTTTTACTCTTCCCCCTTCGGCATCCATTAAACTCCCCACCTTTTTTCGGGTCCCTTTTGGAATTTAAAAAGGGAAACAAACCCCGGGGCCTCCCCAAACTCTCCCCACTTTTTTTTGGGTTTTTTTTATAAAACCCCCTTTGGGGGGCGGAAATTCAGGGCTAAACCCAGACATAAAGGGTTATAAAAAATCAGGGACAAGGATTTTAAAATTGCCCTCTTTCGGCCCGGTTACTGTTAAAACCCTAAATGAGAAACCACACACCCCCTTACCTCCCCCAAAAATGCCCCCCTTGCAAAATTTGGGGGCCCCTTCTCGGGATTCAAGATCAACACCCTAAGACGGGGGCCCCTTTCCCAAATTAAACTTTTCCCCCTTTTTGAGGTTTTGTCCCCCTTAAAAAACAACTTTTTCTTGAAGGTGGCAGCCCCAATCGCCGGGGCCCGGGGAATTAAATAAAAAGCCTTTTATTCCCCCTTTTATGGGGGCAAACTTCCCCTCCATCTTCAAGAACTGAAAAACACACTCTCTAAGTGGAAACCACCCCCTCCCTTTTTGGGCAAAAAAATTCTTTTAAAATGCCCTTCAAACCAAAAGGGCTCCCTATCTTTTTGGGGACCCCCCCGGGGGTTGGTCCCGCTAGTGAGTTCCCGCCCCCACGGGCAGCTATCTTGCGATTCATATGGGCCCAGGGCAGGCACAGGGTCCCAAAAATTTTTATGATGGCCACAGGCGGGGTGGGGGGCTGGTGGTTTCCCAGTATCCTTAATTTTTACTGGGCCTCCCACTTTCGTTGTATTCCAGCCCTTTGGGCATCCTTCCGGGCAAAACCCAAGTGGATGGAGGAAAAGAAAAGGGTGTGGGTTGCACCAAAACCCCCCCCAATGGCTTCAAAGGCATTCGAGGCCCCCCACCCCTCTAGGGGTACCTACTGGGGCCCCAACAAAATTTTTCCTTGGGAGATATGGAATCAAATGTAGGACCAAAATTCCAGTTTTGGGCCCCAGGGGATCGCCCATGGGTTCCTTTTCCCGGGACCCCTTTTCCCTGCTGGTCATCGGGATTTTTTGCAAGACCATGCTGGGGGGATGAGCTATTTCGATTTGTGGGTGTTGCTAGGGGTTGGACCCGGAGGTTGATTCCGTTTTTACAAACCCTTAGAGGGAACCCATGATCTCCCTGAGAGATCCCAATTTTATTTTCCTTCAGGGGTAACTTTACCTTCTGTCCTCCATGTTTGGCACATCCCCCCCTCTGTTCGAACCCCCTTTTGAACAGCTCTGTAAAGCGGGGCACAAAACTAAGGGCCTTTTCTCCACAAAAACTCCTTTTTATCGGCCCGCCCCTGTTTTAGGCTTTCCCCCAAAACAAATACATGGGCCAAAAAGGGGAAAATAAACCCAGGGAGGGGAAAAAACCCTTCTCCTCGTGGCAAGTGACTGGAACGCAGCGGCGAAATTCCCATATGGATTCTGCATAAAAAAAATCTTTTACAAAAAAACATTTTTTTTGGGACCAAAATTCACCAGAGGTTCGGGATAAATGGAACCCCCCCCGCCCCATCGGGATTGGCGCTGTTGTCCTCAGGGGGACACCCCCCATTCTTCTGGGGTTGCCCCCTTACCCCCCCCTTTTGGTCCCCAAAATCCCCCGGAAAATCATAGGGTGAGGTTCGGGGGGGAAGGATCCCAAGGGGCCCCTACCTACTTTTTGAATGGACCGGGCAAAGGTCTATCCAAAAAGGATTCCAAACTTATGTTTCATATTCTCACAGGGGCCCCGGGTGCCTAATCTCAAGGGAGAAAAACGTCAGACCACCACCGAGTTGAGGGTTTTCTGTCAAAGGGGTCACAGAAAAACCCGGGGAATGGAGTTCCTAAATGCCCTTCCTGTTTTTCATTTTTTTGGGGTAAAACTGGGCTGCGTGGGAACACACCCCTTTTTGGTCCATCATGACCCGGGGCCCCTTTCCCTTTTTTCCCCCTCCCCCTCCCCCCCTTTTCCCTTCTTTCATGTCCAATGTCCCATATGTTCTATGTTGTTTATCAAATGATGAGGCTGGAATCTCTGACCTATTGCTTAATTTGTAAACAAAAGAGTCTTTTCAATTTACAGTCTCAATTTCTCTTTCCCCTTTGGGGTTTTATTGAAATGTTCAAAGCCTGATTATACTTTTCCTTTTAAAGGGTACTATATCTCTCAGGTGTCAATTTGCATTTTTGTTTTATTTGTTTCCTTATTCATAATAATTGAAAAATCAATAAAAATTGTAAATTTTAAAAAAAAAAAAAAAAAAAACTAGACGGTTACAGCGTGGGAGGGCATCGCTGCCATCCTGTGCTGTTTAACCCCTTAGATGCCGCAGCAAAGATATAATGCATTAGGCTGTAAAACTGATTGAGCCCCCTAGTATTGAAGCGTCCCAGGGGGACTCAAAGTTACAGTAAAAAAAAAAAGTTTTAAAGTGTAGAACAAAATTATAAAAAAGTTCCCCATATTTGGTATCGCCTCGTCCGAAAAAGTCCGATTTATTAAAATATAACATCATATATCCCGTACGCTGAACACCAGAGAAGAGAAAACATTCCAAACGCCTAAATTGTGGTTTATTTGGTCATCTCATGTTCTATAAAAATTGGAATAAATTTAATCAGAAACTGCTAGCAATAAGAAGTGCACTTCAGCCCGCAAAAAAATGCCCCTCACTCAAGTCTGTAGGAAGAAGTACAAATAAGTTATTATCCTTTTAAACAGAATGAAGGCGGCACTCACCAATCTTCACTTTAGCGTTTTTTATTCCTTTAACCCCTTAACTCCCAGGCCTGAAAAGTACTTAATGACCAGAACGTTTTTTTTAGTTTTTGCCTCCTTGCGTTTCAACAGTTTTAACTTTTTTATTTTTTCGATGACGCAGTTGGATGAGGCCTCGTTTTATTCGAGACAAGTTGTACTTTATGGGGGAATAGTTTAAGTTCACTTATAAAGAATTGCAGTATTTTTTTTTATTTGTATTTTTTTTGTATTTTTTTTACACCATTCACATTTCAAACTTAATAACTTGTTAGATTAATTCCACAGGTTATTACGGTCGTGTGGATGCCTAATATGTGTAGGTTTTTTTGTGTGTGTAATTTATGCACAATTATTTTTTATTCAATATTTATTTTTATTTTATAAATTTTTTTTATTCTTTTTTTTTTACACTTTTTATGGGGTTTTTTTACCTTTTTTTGTTTAATCCCATGAAGGGAGAACTGTTTTACTTTTTTTTTTCTTCTTTTTTTTTTATACACTTAGTAATGTATTAGCATATTCATATATGCTAATACATTATAATCTGTGTCAGTCTGCACAGGCAGTGATCAGGACAGCACACAGGCTGGCCTGAACACTGGCTGGATACACAGACAGCTCTGGGGCTACTCTAGGTCCCCATGGCTGACTGTGCAGCCGTTCCCCAGGCTCTGTCGGGTCACCGGGTGTTCCAATCACACGACAGAGCAGGGGAACCCTTTGATTGCGCTGCGGTAACGCACCGCTGCAATCAAAGGGTTAAAGCACCAGGGAGCGGAGGTTTCCCCCGCTCCCTGATGCCTGCAGGAGATGCTCTGGGACCAGGACTGTGTAGTACAGCCCCGATCCCAGCGCAATTGCAGCGCCGGGCGCCACAAACTCCGATGTCTGCAGCGACCTCTAAAGACGGTGCACGGTCGTTAAGGGGTTAAAACCATAGTTGCCAACTTTTGAATATTAAAAAGCAGGTGTATTTTGTGGGCGGCGCGCGTCGCGCGCCGCGGCAAAAATTTGCATGGACACGCCCATCTTGTTGGTATGCCACGCCCCTTCAAAAAAGCCACACCCACTCCACCTAACTGCATAACGGCTTTAGAAGAAAGCCAGGTAGATGCCCTTATAGCCAGGTAGTAGCCCCCCATAACCAGGTAGTGGCCCCCCCCCCCCCCCCCCCCCCCCTTACAGCCGTAGATCCCCCTTCTGTAGCCAGGTAAAGCCAAAGTTGTAGCCAGGTAATGCCCCCCTTTGTTAGCCAGGTAGGTGCCCCCCCATTGTTAGCCGGGTAGGTGCCCCCATTGTTAGCCAGGTAGGTGCCCCCATTGTTAGCCAGGTAGTGGCCCCAATTTTTAGCCAGGTTGTTGCCCCCATTGTTAGCCAGGTAGGTGCCCCCATTTTGTTTGCCAGGTAGGTGCCCCCATCTGTTTGCCAGTAGTATTTTGCCCCCATCTGTTTGCCAGGTAGTGCCCCCATTTTTTTGCCGGGTTTAGATGTCCCCTCTGTTGCCGGGTAGTCCCCCCCATCTGTTGCCAGGTAGTGCCCCATCTGTTAGCCAGGTAGTGCCCCCATCTTTAGCCGGGTAGTGCCCCCATCTTTGCCAGTAGTGCCCCCACTGTTTGCCCGGTAGTGCCCCCATCTGTTTGCCAGTAGTGCCCCCATCTTTTTGCCAGTAGTGCCCCTCTTTCCGGGTATGCCCCATCTGTAGCCAGGTAGTGCCCCCATCTGTTAGCCAGGTATGCCCCCTTTGTTGCCAGGTATGCCCCCTCTGTTGCCAGGTAGTGTCCCCTCTGTTGCCGGGGTATTGTACCCTCTGTTGCCAGGTAGTGCCCCCTCTGTTGCCAGGTATGCCCCCTCTTTGCCAGGAGTGCCCCATCTTTGTAGGCCCCGTTAGGTAGTGCCCCCCTTTGTTTTGGCCAGGTAGGGGCCCCCTCTTTGCCCAGGTAGTGCCCCCTTTTTGCCAGGTAGTGGTCCCCTCTGTTGCCAGGTAGTGCCCCCTCTGTTGCCAGGTAGTGCCCCTTTGTTGCCAAGGTAGTGCCCCCTCTGTTGCCAGGTATTTGCCCCCCTTCCCCTCGTTCCAGGTAGTTGCCCTCTCTGTTAGCCAGGTAGTGCCCCCAAAAGCTAATAAAAATCAAATAATAAAACCACTTCCCCTCACCGGGCTCCTGCAGCGCGGCCAGCTCCTCCCGATCTCTTCAGCGGCGCAGGGGAAGTGAGAGCAGCCCGCGTCACTCCCCTGCACCGCGCGTCACTTCCCCCTGCGCCGCTGACCTGTATGCAGGGCGCGCACAGACGCCGGACATACAGGGAGAGGAGGAGGAGGGATCGCTCCCCTCCTGCCTCCTCCCCGCACGTGAGGACCGCGGGCGGGTGAGGGGGCCCGCTTGGCGGCCGCTTCACCCGCCTGTAGGAGCGGTCCCGCGGCGCAAGATGAGCGCACCAGCGCTACTTTGCGCCCGGTAATTTAAAGGACCCCCCCGCCTGCTGGGGGCGGGGGGAAATTTCCAACTCCCCCGGGAGGGCGGGAGGGGACCCCAAATAGGGGGACCCCCCCCAAAAAGGGGAGAGTTGGCATGTATGGTTAAAACTTCATAACATCGGACAGAGAGACAAACACATGTGAAGGCCTATGGCCGTTTCGCATACACTGACGCTTCACAAGGCATTTTCTATTGTAGTGAATAAATAAGTTATTGGTCGCAGAAAATGGCGCAGCCACGCACATTTTAAAAATAGAAAATGTTTGGAATTTTTTTATGGAACCAAAACATAATAAAAACCCTACATATTTGGTATTGCTGGATGCGGATCAATCTGTAGAACACAGAGAACGCATCATTTATACTGAAGAATGAACACCGTAAAAGCAAAATACCTGCAAACACGGCGCAAGTATGTTTTTTTTTTATATTTTGCCTCATTTAGAATGTTTTTGCAGTTTCCCATTATATTCTATAGGAAAGAACATTAGAAAGTGCATCTTGTCCAGCAAAATAAAAGCCCTCATACGTCTATGTAGGTGGAAAAATAAAAAAGTTATGGCTCTGGGAAGGTGAGGAGGGAAAAAACAATGAGTCATATTATTACGACCGTCCGTCAGAAAGGGGTTAAACGTAACTTTTTTTTGTTTGGGGTAGTGCAGGGAAGGCTTTTTACATTTGTTTTGCGGTCTGTGCCCTTGTTTAGAAGATTCCACCTCTCTTTCTGTATGTCATGTGTTGCTGTGGCGTGCTGGCACTTGCTTAATATGTCAGCATGACCAGTCACGCCCCATAAGGGTTTGTACACACGGAGTTTTCACTCCGTGTTACAAGCGCTTAGGGATCCGTCTTGGGGTCCACACCTATGTTCCATAATGCGCCAAACACACAGGCGAGGGGAGATGAACTTTAGACTCCATTTATAATCGCACAAAAACCACTGTCATAGACTCAGGCACATTATACACTTTGCACAATACACTTCGATGCGCTTATTTGCAGACATGTCTCCCCTAGTGTCCTCATCTCCCCTCTCACATACCCTCTCATGACAAACGTACATGGCCCTGATAAACTGTCCACATGCTATACCACCTGAGGTTCTGAGTAAGTGTCATTAGCTGGACCTGAAACGCGTTAACGTTTATGCGCTGAATTTTGCTGCGATTTTTGGTTTTAATTCATCTATCCGAGTGCTGGAGAACCTTCTTGTTGTTTGGATACCATCTGAGGTGCATGGAAGCTTCCTCTGTGTAGCATGTTATTACGATCAGTGGGCTTGAAGAACAAGCAAATTTGCAAGTTAGATCCCACCTTCCTTATTTCAACATCTAGATAGTGGACGACATCCCTGTGATCTTTCATAGAAAATTTAATCAAAGGGTTAACACCAGTTCATCTCTAGTACCCCTCCGGAGCACACAGATGTCATCCACATATCACATATGCATACACAATACAATATCAGTAGCATTCTATAGACATTAAAAACGGTCAAAGAGGACATAAGAATTTTTTGGAACAGCAATTTGAGGTTCTTAGTGTACATTTTTTATCTAAACTGTACAGTAAATGCCCACCTACCACGGCAAGGTGACCCCAATTTAGATGGAACATATCGGAACCAAGCTTTAACCATAGAAACATGATCAGAACTGAATATAAACCTTTTATTAAATAAAAATTCCAGCATAACTTGGGGCTACAGGGCACCCCACAATGCTGAGATAATAAGAACAGGGGGATAATGTGATGGATTCCCGGTTAGACCTGAGCGTTGGTTGCTTTGTATCTTTAAGACTGGAGGCATTGTACACCTTTCCAGAACAGATCTTCTTGTGGGACCAGAACAACAGAACGATGAAGCCCTGACACAACCGGGAAGCCCAAGCAAACCTCACAGGAAGCCAGATTAGACCAGATCTTCTTGTGGGACCAAATCTTTATAAAACGATGAGGCCCAGACACAACAGGAAAGCCCAAGCAAAGTTCACAGGAAGCCAGATTAGACCAGAGCCTCATGTGGGACCAGATCCTTATAGAACGATGAGGCCCAGACACAACAGGAAAGCCCAAGCACATCTCACAGGAAGCCAGATTAGACCAGAGCCTCATGTGGGACCAGATCCTTGTATAACGATGAGGCCCAAACACAACAAGAAAGCCCAAGCAAAGCTCACAGGAAGCCAAATTAGACCAGAGCCTCATGTGGGACCAGATCCTTGTATAACGATGAGGCCCAGACACAACAGGAAAGCCCAAGCAAAGTTCACAGGAAGCCAGATTAGACCAGAGCCTCGTGTGGGACGAGATCCTTATACAATGGTGAGGCCCAGACACAACGGGAAAGCCCAAGCAAAGCTCACAGGAAGCCAGATTAGACCAGAGCCTCATGTGGGACCAGATCCTTATAGAACGATGAGGCCCAGACACAACAGGAAAGCCCAAGAACATCTCACAGGAAGCCAGATTAGACCAGAGCCTTGTGTGAGACCAGATCCTTATAAAACGATGAGGCCCAGACACAACAGGAAAGCCCAAGCAAAACTCACAGGAAGCCAGATTAGACCAGAGCCTCGTGTGAGACCAGATCCTTGTATAACGATGAGGCCCAAACACAACAAAAAAGCCCAAGCAAAGTTCACAGGAAGCCAGATTAGACCAGAGCCTCGTGTGGGACCAGATCCTTATAGAACGATGAGGCCCAGACACAACAGGAAAGCCCAAGCAAAACTCACAGGAAGCCAGATTAGACCAGAGCCTCGTGTGAGACCAGATCCTTGTATAACGATGAGGCCCAAACACAACAAAAAAGCCCAAGCAAAGTTCACAGGAAGCCAGATTAGACCAGAGCCTCGTGTGGGACCAGATCCTTATAGAACGATGAGGCCCAGACACAACAGGAAAGCCCAAGCACATCTCACAGGAAGCCAGATTAGACCAGAGCCTCGTGTGGGACGAGATCCTTATATAACGATGAGGCCCAGACACAACGGGAAAGCCCAAGCAAAGCTCACAAGAAGCCAGATTAGTCATCTCTAGAGTTTATTACTACTGTAGTGTATTGCAAAAAGAGCAATTTAAGGGGTTGTCCAGTGGAAACAAAATCTCAACGTAGTTTCATAACTTTTTCTGCCACTTCTGCCACATCCCACAATTCTACCTCAGCAGGAAGCTCAGTAGTTCTGTGTCTCCACGACAGGAAACGGAAACGTGTCAAGCCCAGGAGATCAGGTAACTAAAGGGGTGTGGCTTTTTTCAGGGCAGCCCTGACTCTCAAGGATTTCAATATGAAGAAGGAAACATAGTGAAGAAGGAGAACGCGAAGGATCCTGGGGTTATAGTTTTACGGGGTAAAACAGCAGAAAAAAATCAACAGTAAACATCACAGTGCGATGAATAAAGAATTATTCTTTACAACTTGAGAAAATTGTTGATAGTGATTACTGCTACATACAGACACATAAACCGACCCCTGGAATATACAGGCATCCCCCGACTTGTGATGTTCTGTCTCCTAGATACACTCACCGGCCACTTTATTAGGTACACCATGCTAGTAACGGGTTGGACCCCCTTTTGCCTTCAGAACTGCCTCAATTCTTCGTGGCATAGATTCCACAAGGTGTTGCAACGATGCTCAATTGGTACCAAGGGGCCCAAAGAGTGCCAAGAAAATATTCCCCACACCATGACACCACCACCACCAGCCTGAACCGTTGATACAAGGCAGGATGGATCCATGCTTTCATGTTGTTGATGCCAAATTCTGACCCTACCATCCGAATGTCGCAGCAGAAATCGAGACTCATCAGACCAGCAACGTTTTTCCAATCTTCTACTGTCCAATGTCGATGAGCTTGGGCAAATTGGAGCCTCAGTTTCCTGTTCTTAGCTGAAAGGAGTGGCACCCGTGTGGTCTTCTGCTGCTGTAGCCCATCTGCCTCAAAGTTCGCCGTACTGTGCGTTCAGAGATGCTCTTCTGCCTACCTTGGTTGTAACGGGTGACTATTTGAGTCACTGTTGCCTTTCTATCAGCTCGAACCAGTCTGCCCATTCTCCTTTGACCTCTGGCATCAACAAGGCATTTCCGCCCACAGGACTGCCGCTCACTGGATGTTTTTTTCTTTTTCGGACCATTCTCTGTAAACCCTAGAGATGGTTGTGCGTGAAAATCCCAGGAGATCAGCAGTTTCTGAAATACTCAGACCAGCCCTTCTGGCACCAACAACCATGCCACGTTCAAAGGCACTCAAATCACCTTTCCTCCCCATACTGATGCTCGGTTTGAACTGCAGGAGATTGTCTTGACCATGTCTACATGCCTAAATGCACGGAGTTGCCGCCATGTGATTTGCTGATTAGAAATTAAGTGTTAACGAGCAGTTGGACAGGTGTACCGAATAAAGTGGACGGTGAGTGTATATACGAAGACTTACAGGGCGTGGCTCAGCAGGTTGAGGTCACACACTGATACTTCTTCCAGCCGGGAAAGCACGGCAGCTCTTTACAACTGACAGCCTCCACCCACCTTACGCAGGGAACCTCCTACTTCAGGCAAAACAGCTCTCCCTCATGCCACTCTTGTCTGTTCCCCCCACTCCTCCCCGGCAGCCTCCGATACACTGTACTGTAATAGCACCCTAACAATTAGTTCATGTGTAGCATACTGGCATTTGTAGTTGTGGAACTACAAGTGCCAGCATGCCACACCACACATGTACTAATTGTATGTGTGCTGATTAGTACAGTACATCTGTCTAACATGTGCTGCTGTGGCATGCTGGTGCTTGTAGTTCCACAGCTACTAGCTGTTGTGGAACAAGAAACTACAAGTGCCAGTATGCCACAGCAGCACATGTTAGACAGATGTACTGTACTAATCAGCACCCACACAATTAGTACGTGTGTCGTATGGCATGCTGGCACTTGTAGTTCCACAGCTACAAGCTGTTGTGGAACATGAAACTACAAGTACCAGTATGCCACAGCAGCACATGATAAACAGATGTACTGTACTTATCAGTACCAATTCAATTAGTACATGTGTGGTGTGGCATGCTGACACTTGTGATTTTATTTTGCACAGCAGCTAGTAACTGTAGAACTACACGTGCCAGCATGCCACACACATATGCACTTAATATACTTGTTCCGACACATAAATTCAACGTAAGAACAAACTTACAGTCCCTATCCCGTTCATAACATGATCACTGTCTGTAATGTCCAGCAGATTTGTCATACAACCTATTTACTAAAAGAAATTATGCTTATGTCATGTAGACAACTTCCTAGTGTATGACATGGTCTATACAGGGTTAATCTGTTGCACTGACTAAATATTTTAATTAGGTTGAAAATCAAGTATAAATCCCACCCAGACCCCCAGACCCAGGCCAAACAGCTGAGATACACAACTCGCTGCCACCACCTACAAAGTTCTAGGCTGACTGGTACCCAACACTGCTCTCCAGCAGATATAGGGTTAATCATGTTAAGGAAGGTGATAGAACAAACTCATTAACATTTTTACCTATAATACGAAAGAGTGAATGGGAGCGTCCAGGAGGTTAGTATGAGGTTTATCCTTACAGGGAGGAGTATGTGTCTAATCCTATCGCCAGGACTAAGTGTCCCGAAACGCGTTAGTGCAGGCTTTGTCTCATGTGGACTGTGTCCCGTGCTTTTAACAAGCCTAAATGAAAATTAAGAAATCTCTTCAAACCTGGATTCTTCTGTTTCACCTTTATCGCCCATGTCCTGTTTTAAGCCTTCAGCCTTTGGCTCTTTTTTCAACCAGTTTATTAGGTAAATGATGTGTTCATAAATGGACTGTAAGGTGATAAGGACTATGGACAGGTGAGGGTCCCTTTATTCACTATGGTTCCTTAACCCGGAGGAGGAGGAGCTGTCCTTTGTCCCGTCTGATGGGGGCTCAGCCCAGGTGGCCGCTCATAAAGCTCTACTCTCTGCTATAATCCATGGACCAGAACTGCTAGAAACAGTCCCGGCCGCTCTGGACAATTCCAGGACTTTGTTGACTTGACACCTGCTGAGGTCAGTGACGGCCACGCTACCTCTTTCATTACAGACCATGTCAAGATTTTCTGTAATATAAATATCACAAATATCGTGTTGTACTTTCTGTGACCTCATGTTCCAGCATTCCAGGGTTCCTTATTCTGGAACCTCTCATTTTTGCTTTCAAGGAACTATTGGTCCTAAGATAGGTCAACACAGCAATGGCAAAACGGCGCTCAAAATCCAATGGCATTTAGACATTTGCTGGACGGTTTTTGACATGGATTTGCTCTAAAGCCGCGGTTGGTTTTCGGATTTGCTGTCGGCCGCACATAAATGTGAATATTTTCAATGTGACAAATATATGACAGTATCTCAATAACATTTTCTGGATTGTTACCCTGAGAGCAGACGCTCTATGAGATGGGTAATGGGGGGATGTTTTGTGAAACAAAAAGAACAGTAATGTAAAAAATGTGTATAACAAGTTTATTATATTCTCTATTTTCATATTACTCCTTTTGGATCTAAAGGGGTTTTGCCAAGAAGTGAAGTTCCTTACCTCTTATCTGCTCAGGAGAGAAGATAAACGAAGCATGCTCAGTCAGGGGGAAGAGGGAGGGGGAGTGAGCAGAGAGCGAGGAAGCAGGGAGTCTTTTGGTGTGTTTTTTGGCGCTTTTTCGCGGTGTTTTTTGCCACGATTTTTCAATGAAAACCCACCCAGGAGACCCAAGTCCCACCTATAGTTGGTGTTAACGAAGGTTATACCTGTTCAAATCTGCATACAAGTGTCTGATGTGTCCTTGTTTTGTAATAAAATGATCATGCTTTGGTCGCTAACGATTTTTGCGCAATTCATATTTTTTTCGCTAAAAATCCTTTTTTTACAGGTTTTGGCGCTAATAAAGTTATCTTGCTTCTGATGCTAAAAATAAGTTTTTTTTACAGATTTTGGCGCAAGAATCCATGACTTTGGTGCTAAAATCCTTTTCTTTTCAGATTTTGGCGCTAATATACTTATCTTCCTTTTGTTGCTAAAAATCCTTTTTTTTCACGTATTTTGTCGCTAAAATACGTTTTTTACGGATTTTGTCACTAAAATGTTTTTTACAGATTTTGGCGCTATTAAAGTTCTCGCTTTTGTCGCTAAAAATACGCTTTTTACCCCAAAATAATTTTTTTACGGATTATGCCGCTAAAACACTTTTTTTTACGGATTTTGGCTCTTCTGAAGCTATCTTGCTTTTGTCACTAAAAATGTTCTTTTTACGTATTTTGTTGCTAAAAATACGTCATTTTACAGGTTTCGGCGCCAAAATAGTATTTTGTTTGCGGATTTTAGTGCTGTGGTATTATTTTTCCGGATTTTGGCACTAAAGTCCTTTTTTTTTTGTTTTTTTTTTTAACTTGATTTTATTTGAAAACATTTTTCAATATACAACAACAGAAAAACTGAGTGCAAAATTACATACCACATAAACAATCAATAACAGTTCACAGCTAAACATTTTGAGATATAACCATAGCTGGGTTAAGCTGAGAAGTTCGAGAATGATATTCTAAATGATTATCTCTTGTTTACAAAGCATTATGTCTCAAACAGGATAATACTAACTTGTGGGCATTAAACATCTTTAAAAAATATTAAACATTGTGGTAAAAAAAATAATAAAAATAAAAAAAAATAAAAAATAAAAAATAAAATATATATATATAATTATAAAATAATATTAAATAATAATATATATAATATATATATATATAAAATAAAAAAAATAAAAATAGGGGGGATTATAGTGGAAGCACTGTGGGGGAAAAGTAAAATAGCAATTTTTCTCGTGCAACTAATTTCTTTAGCCTACTTATGTTCCCCCAGCAAGCCCCCAGACCCACAAGAACCGAACCCCAGGGGCATCATGTTATTTTTAATCTACCCAATGAATTAGCCCATGCAAGCTTTCAGATACCAACTTGTATCTTTTTAAAGGGTTCATTATTTGTTGGATTTCCTCATTTTCTAAACAGTTTTCAATGAAGGTCTCCATTTTTAAAAAAAAAATTTTTCCTGCTGTGTTTTTTTTTCCCATTTCATTTCCACTTGACCAAATTGCTTAAAAATTTTAAATTTTGATTAAATATTTTAAAGGTACCTGAGGTCGGGCCCCAACCTTTTAAAATTTTGAAGACATCTTTTTGGTTTGCAGTAAGTTTTATATGAAGCAAAGTAGGGAAATTTTAAATCCTTGGGGAAAAATAAATGGGGGATATTTGGGAAAAAAATTAATTTTATCCCAACCGGTTTTTTAGTTTGTTCTTTTATTTTTCCACAATCGCTGGGATACCCCACACTCCACTTTCCCTGAATTATATTATTTTGGCAAAAGGGGGGCATTTGGGCAACGGGTTTTATTGGGTTTAGGGAAAAGGATGGGGGAATATCAAATCCATAATTGCAGGGTTGAATTTAAAGTGTGTTTTCCCCCACTTCCACGAAACACCTTGCGTTTTTATTCCACCCTTAAAATTATTTTGAGGTATTATCACCCGAAACCCCTTTCCCATTTTGCAAAAAGTTTTTTCATAAAAACCCTCGAACTTTTTTCTCGTTTGTTGTATTTTTAACCATGACGTTTTTTACGAGTCATTTTCAATTAAGGAATCAAAGGCTAATGGGTGTTCCTTTTAAAGTTAATATTTTTGATTTAAAAGCCAATAATTTCTAGGGGCAAAGAAAGAAGTAGGAAAATTTAAAAATTTTAAAGAGAAAAATCTTGTTTTTTACATCAAAAGATGCCAAAGACAATTTAGCCCTTTTCCTCCCATATTCTAAAGTGGTTTTTAAAATTCCCCGTGGAATTCGGGTGGTATCAAAAAGGCATGTATTTACTTAAAGAAAAGGGATGAAAATTTAGTTTTTCCTATTGGTTTTCCATGCTGCTATAGTGTCTTTCATGAGGGCACTTCCCTTTTGTGCGGGGGGGAGGGGCAAATTTTTTATGTAGGAGAGCTGACAAATTCCCTGGGTTTTTCCCAAACTGTTTCTATCAAAATTAAAAAAAAAAGGGGGTTTTGTTGCCAATCAATGCAAAACTGAAAAGGATGCCAGCTTGTATTTCCTCACATCGGGGGAAAATTTCCCCCCCTGGGCCCTCGCAACATTAATTTAGCCCGGGGCACCTAGGGCTTCGAGCCCCATATAAACCTTAAAAGGCACTTTGGGTAACTAACGCGAATGTTTTAAAAAGAAAAGGGATTTTTTGGGGGAGGATACAGAAGTTTTGGAAAGCTCGTCATTTTTTAAACCCAAAAACAATTTTGCCAATACGGGAGGGGGAGTTTTTTTCCCATTTGCAATTCTCTTACCACTTTCAGAATGAAGGAGGGGAATTAATCTATATAGAAATCTGGGTTTTTCCAATTTAATACCTAAATATTTAATTGAAGATTTGGGTATTGGTAAAAGAATTTGGGACAAAGGGGGCAAACATGTTGGGGTCCTTTTCAAAATTTTAAGAGTTTTATTTAGACTCATTAAATTTTAAAACCGGAAAACGCTAAAAAAACCCGAGATGTTTAAATTTGGGGTTCCAGCTAAAGTCCGGGTTTTTTTCATAAAAAAGATTTCATTGGTGCCCAAGGGCCAATTTGACTTCCCTTTTCCCCCCAAACCCCAATGCCCCGAAATGGGAGAAGATTAAAAACAAGAAAACCAGCCAAGGGTTTTAACGCAAGATTGAAAAGAAAGGGGATAAAGGGCATTTCCCCTTTTCGCCTCTTTTTTAGTAAGAAAAGGGGGTTAAAAGGGAAACCAGGGAAAGCATATACAGGCCATTTGGGGAGATAAAAGGGGAAACTATAAAGGTTTCGAAAGGTCCCCTTTAAATAATTTTTTCCAGAACTGGGCCCCCCCACCCATCTACCCCATTAAAAAGGGCCTTTTTTTTGCATCTATAGTTAGGAGGGCCCCTTTTATGGAGATGGGGCCCCTTTATTTAACTTCCTCAAGGGTGGCGGGGTTTCCCTTTTTTTCTTTTTTTTTTTGTTTTTAAAAAAATATTTTGAGTACTTCACCAGTAACAATATAAATTTCAAAATAACAAGGTATAAAGTTTGGGAAACAAATTTCATAAAAGGATTTTTCATAAAAAAAAAATTTTTTCCCTGTTAGAGTTTTACATTAACATAAACCCCAAAATAAACCTTTTGAGATCCTACAATGAAAGAGGAAATCCCCAAAAAAGACTGAAAGTCTAAGCCATTCTACTAAAGCCATTCTGCTAAAAACAATTTGTGGGTTTCTTTAAACTTGACAAGGGCGGCCAAAACAGGATCAAAAAACGACGAAACAAGCCCCGATAATTTGTGAACATGAGAGAGCAATCTCAAAAATAAAATAACTAAACAAAAAAACCTATTAAACAAGGAAAAAGGCAGTGTTTGGGTGTTTTTAAACCCCAAACCCGTTTTTGGGTTTTTTTGGGGTTTTTATAACCCCTTTTGAGCCGTAGATAGGGGGGGGTGGCCAGAAAAGGGGCCGTTTGGGAAAGGGGGGCAAAGGGGCCCCGCGTGAGGGGCCATCTCCATCAAAAACCGTGACTGGACCCCCCCAAAAAACCCCTCCAATCCACACCAGGTACCAACTAAATGATTGGGGAAAAAATCTACCCACTTATTAATTTTTGGTTGTAGAGTAAAAAATTTCCCCCAAAAACGTCTTCCATTTTTTTTAAAAAAATTTTTTGGCCCAAATTTTTCTTTTTTGGCCCTTCTGTATGGATTTGGGTCAGCTATTGCAAAATTTTTGGGTTTTCTCTATGACCATGGGGGATTTTAGGTACCTCTGGGTCAAGCCCCTTTTTTAAAAGGCCGCGCTTGGGAACCAATTTTGGGTAATATTAAAAATTTTCTTTGGGAAAATTTTTTTCTCACCCTTTCATTTATTTAGCCCTCATTTTTGGGCCCGACCATGTAGTAGGAAAGGATTGGTGATATGGGACTTGCATTATCCCAAGGGACTTTCCCAAAAAGGGCACCCCACCCCCTTCCCCCCAGTACTTGTAAACCCTTTTTTAAGGGTTTACCACTTGCGGACCTTTCTGAACAAATTTCCCCCCTGTTGTTTTCCTATTAAATTTTTGGGGATAAACCCTCGAGTCATCCGCCAAAATTTTTTTCCAAAAGTTTTTAGGTCAACATTAAAAAGGGAAATTTTGGCCCTTTTAAAAAAAAAACAAGGGCTGGGTCTTTTTCCCGGTTTTTTGGTTTGGACTTTTAAAGTGTGCAGTGTTCATCTGCGCTGGATTTCTTTTTCCCGATAGGAATCCATTTTAGAGAGCTAAAAGATAAGGGATATCTGTACTTTCAGGGTTTTTTAAAAAAATTTCCGTCTGGGCCTGGGGGTTTTTTGTGGTTTTACTCTTTCAAAAACGGAATGAAATTGGTGCTTTCCCCAAACCCCCTCTTTCTTTTTGACAAGGGGCGTTGGGGGCTTTAAATTTGTCTTTGCCATGAAATTTTGAAGAGCCATCATTTTAAGGTTTTTTTTTTTCCCCCGCTGGGAAAGAAACAGCATGAAAAAAACGTAACACTTCCGTAAAGTCCCCCCCCCAAAAGTTTAAGTGATCCTTTTTTTTCTCTGAGAGAAGGGAAAGTGTGTGGCCGGGACATTCCTTTAGCGAATCTGACCAGTAATTTTTCCCCGCTTTTTTCCGTATCTGAAAGATGTTAAAATTTAACCTTTTTCTTGTGTCCCTTTTTTCTACCCAAATCTCATAAGCTTTTTTAGTAGAAACAATCTTCTTTTTGTTTTTTTTGGGAAGGGGTTTGGGGAAAAATCAGAATATGCCTCCTTAATTTTTTACTGGTGAGCGAGGTTGCGTGAAATTTTTTTCCTCATCTAATACATATCGATAAACCCGGCCTCTAACACGCTTTTCCCAGTCCCAAATACATTGTTGGGGAAAAGACATGGGGGAAATTTTTTCGTTTGGTACCAAACCACCACCCTTAGTGTTTTTGGAATTTCTCATCCCCTGCCAAAAAAGAGGGAAACCCAAAATAATCTGTTCCCGGGAAAAATATCCTCTGGGGGTCAATTTTTTGGGTGAGGGGTCTGATAAAACCGATCCCTATTGTACGTATTTCCCGTTTTCTTGGCAGAGATTTTAAAACTTAAAAATGTAGTAAATTCTTGACCAGGATTTATTGGTGGAAAAAGTGAAGTTTCCCTTTCCCTTTCCCGGTGCAATCCCTCCATGGTCAAAAAGGCATGTTTTCCCAAATAGGATAGAAAGACTCCCCACTTGTAGACTCAAAATTTCCCTCCCTCCCTCTGGGCTGTCTTCAATAGACAGACTACCGCTCAGGCACCTCCCCCCACCTTATCACCACGGGGGCTTTAAAAAATTTTTTTGATTCCATTCTTTTAAAAATGCCCTTCCCCCCACTATTCGAAACCATATATTTGAATTAAACTCTTCATTTTAAATCTGATGTGGGGCTGAAAACCCCTTTTCCCTCTTCATCATGTTTTACTGCCTATGATTTTTTCCTGCAAAAATTTTTATTTCGAGTAAAGAGTACCCCCCCCCTTTTTTTTTGAAGAGGGGGACCCAAATACCTTCCCCACCCAAAACCACTGCATCGATGAAACCCCCTCATTGAGATGAGTCTCCTTAGCAATCTACATCCCTTTTTAAACGTTTCAGATTTTGTATAATATGAAAAATTGCTGGGAAAACTAGCCCCTTTAACGTTCCACAGACTACCCCAAAAAAAAGTTACCAATCAAAAATATCTCATACAGCCAACTCTCCCCTTTTTAGGGGGGGTCCCGCTTTTTGGGGGGGTCCCCCCCCCCCCCCCGCCCTCCCGGGGGATTTTGGCATTCCCCCCGCCGCCAGCAGGGCGGGGGGGTCCTTTTAAATGGCCGCGGCCCCGGAGTAGCGCTGGTGCGCTACTCCGGCGCCCCCGTCCTTTCCCCAGGGCGGTGAACGGGCGCAGGGTCCCTCCCCCCGCCCGAGTCTCGCTGACAGGGAGGAGGCGGGAGGGACTACCTGACACAAAGGGGGCACTACCTACCTGACAAATTAAAGGGGGCAACTACCTGACTATTAAAGGGGGCACTCCCTGGCTAAAAGGGGGGGGGCAACTACCGGGCAAACAAAGGGGGGCATCTACCTAGCTACAAGGGGCACCTACCGCACAAGGGGGCTCTACCTCCCTGTAAGGGGGCCTACCTGGTTATGGGGGGCTACACGGCTAAAAAGGGCATCTACCTACTTTTTTTTTCCCAAAGCCATTATGATTAGGGAGAGTGGGGTGTGGCTGTTTGAAGGGGCGTGCCCCAAAAAAAAGGGCGTGTCCCATTTCAAATTTTTGCCGCGGCGCGCTAGCGCGCCGTCCTCTTTAGTCCCTGCTTTTCCCTTTTCTAAAGTTTTGGGAACATGAGTATCTCCCTATCGGGGGAAGATATTTTTGCCCACGGGGGCCCCCAAAAATAAAAGGCAAAAAAAATGGGAAGAACAAAAAAAGAGAAAAAACAAATGTAAAAATACAAACCAATAAAAAGAAAAAAAATCTCAGTCCCCTTTCAAATAAAGTGACAGAACCAGAAATTTGCTCTGTGAAACGAAGCCCCAAAAAAAAATAACAGAAGACAGACAAAAAAAAAATGTAAAAGGCTGCCAGTGAAGGGAAGGAATACCCGCCTCACCGACCATTCTACCATTGGACTTCTCTTTTTTTCCCACAGGGGCCCCGCATGAACAAAAATTTTCAAATTTAAATTTTTTTTCTCTTGCTCCCCCTACAAGCAATAAGAACGGGAAAAAAAAAACTAAACACAAACCAATGTCTAAAATTTTTATTTAGCAACATTAATGAAAAATACATGACTGTTTACTATTACGTAATAGTTGACTTTAGTCAAAAGGCAATTTTTAAAATTTTTTCAACTTTTCTAACAAAATAAAAACAAAATCGCCCCCAAATATCACCCCAAATTTTTGGGAGAGCTAGTTACTCACTTTTCCATGAAAATTTACGATTTCTTTCGTTTTCCTTGGGACTAGAGTGCCGGAAGGATTTCATCAAATCAATTCTTTTCTTGTTTTGCTGGGGGACCTTGGAGAGTGGGGAAAAGGGTGGAGGGGGATGGGGAACCTTCGTCTTCCCTTTTTTCTTCTTTTCTTTTCAAGATATTTTTCCCTTCGCGGGAGTTTGAAAGGTTGAGGATTCCATTTTTTTTAAAAAATTTTTAATATTGCGGGTGCAAAAGGAAAAAGCGTTCTTGGCGATGGAAAATTCGAGCATTTTAAAAAGGCCCTCCTCTTCTTCGTGACTTCCGCTGAAAAGTCTTCAAAAATTAGAACCTTATGTCCTTTGAAGTTCAGACCCAACTTGAGGCGTTTCAAGGCACGAATGATGGCCGACATGTCTGTGTAGTTTAGATATTTCACAATGATTTGCCTTGGCCTTTCCATTAGTGCCGGATTTACATTGATTTGGCTGCTTTTGCTACCTCTCAGATCAGGGCCCAGCCCGTTCTACTTTACACAGATGTGAAATGCCTAGAGCCTCAGGGAGATCTCTTTCACATAGCAATATCAGGTCTTTTGGTGGGACCGTTTCTGGGACCCCCAATATACGGAGGTTATTTCGTCTAGACCGATTCTCCAGGTCTTCTACTTTTTCTGATAATCTTTTATTTTCTTGGACAGTTTCTTGGAGTTGAGATCTGACGTTCTGTACTGTAGCGGACTTGGTAGTGGATCCTCTGGACCACCGCAAGCGATGGTAGTTAAGCCACGCCAGGGAACGGAATCTAAGTAGCCCCCAGTTTTCACCAGAGCCCGCCGCAAAGCGGGTGGACTTGCTGTGGCGTGGGGCTACCAGTCGTTACCTCCCGACGTGACTTGCTTGCGGGTGGCGGCCGAGGTGCAGGCGAGGTAACAGAAGCGTAGTCCGGAATCGAGTCGTGGACAGGCGATAAGGTCAGGGCAAGCGGCTATGGTTCGTGGTCGTGGACAGGCGATAAGGTCAGGGCAGGCGCAGAGGTTTCGGGGTCGAGAAACGTAGAAGAGGTCTGTACAACGGCAAGGCAAATAGACTATCAGGAACGCTTTCACAAAGGCACGGGCAACAAAGATCCAGCGGGGAAGTGACGTGGAACCAAAACTTAAATAGAGACAGCGCCCGGCAATTAGCCAATTACCGCGCACTGTTCCTTTAAATCTACATGAACGAGCGCGCAAGCGCTAGGGGGCGCGCATGCGCATTCCGGCCAGCAGGGGACGCGGACCGAACGGGAACGCGGTCAGGTGAGGGAGACGGGACGGATGCAGCCACGGCGACATGGGACCCGCGGCTGGCACCCGTCCCCTGCCGGGACCTGCCGCGGGGTGACACGGGTGCGACCGCGGTCCGTGGAACGGACCGCGGCGCAACCCATTACAGTACCCCCCCCTTAGACCTCTCCCTCCTTTTTAGGATGCAGAAACCTGAGGAGAGAGGTCACGATTCAGGATGTTGCATTCTGGCTCCCAGTGACCTCTCCTCGGGGCCGAAGCCCTTCCAATCTACGAGGAAGAAGTGCTTCCCTCTGACCGTCTTCATCTCCAAGATGTCCTTTACCTCGAAGATGTCAGCGGACTTGGCTACTGGGAAGGAGTTACATTCCTGAGGGAGAAATGGTTCAGGACCAGCGGCTTTAAGAGGAGGACATTGGAATGGATTCCGGAGAGATGGAGGCAGGGAGAGCTTGTACGTCACCGGGTTCAACTGCCGAAGAACCTTGAAGGGTCCGAGGAGAGGTCCTGGGAGCCAGAATGCAACATCCTGAATCGTGACCTCCTCCTCAGGTTTCTGCATCCTAAAAAGGAGGGGAGGTCTAAGGGGGGGGGAGTACTGTAAGTAGCCCCCGGTTTTCACCAGAGCCCGCCGCAAAGTGGGATGGACTTGCTGCGGCGTGGGGCTACCAGGTCGTTAACCCCGACGTGACTTGCTTGCGGTGGCGGCCGAGGTGCAGCGAGGTACAGAAGCGTAGTCCAGGAATCGTAGTTGTGGGCAGGCAGTATGGTCAGGGCAGGCAGCAGAGGTTCGGAGTCGAGAAACGTAGCAAGGTCTGGTACACGGCAAGGCAAATAGACTATCAGGAACGCTTTCACAAAGGCACGGGGCAACAAAGATCCAGCGGGGAAGTGTCGTGGAACCAAAACTTAAATAGAGACAGCGCCCGGAAATTAGCCAATTACCGGCGCACTGTCCCTTTAAATCTACATGAACGAGCGCGCGCGCTAGGGGGCGCGCACGCGCATTCCGGCCGGCAGGGGACGCGGACCGAACGGGAGCGCGGTCAGGTGAGGAGACGGGACGGATACAGGCGACAGTGGGACCCGCGCGGCACCACGCCCCGCCTGGGACCTGCCGCTGGGACAACGGGTGCGACCGCGGTCCGTGGACCGACCGCGGCGCAACCCATTACATGTACAGTGTTTTCCAATTCTTAATTTTGGTTTCCTCTGCATCTAGTCTTTGAACACTGTGGGTTACCTCTGATTGTATTTGGGCAAGCATGGCCGATATCATGGTTGTCATGGTTTCCTTTTATTTCCGACCCATTTGGGCATATAATCTCTTTGGCTAGGCGCTTATAGTTAATTTTTCTGTGTGTGTCTCTCTGCTTCTGAAACCTCACTGTAATCTTCTGTACGAGAGGGTGAGTGATCTATAGTTTATGGGGGAGAGGAATCGTCATATCTGTCTGAGGTGTGAGAGAAGGATTTATTTCCTTTATTTTTCTTCCTTGGTGTTCCACTCTGACCCCATTTTTTTAAAGTATCGGTCTATAGGAGTATTTTTGTTTCCCAGTACTATTGACAAGCATTACTGAGCAATTCCTGTGGAGAATGTGGTCGATTTTATAGTGCAGTTTTTGTCTTCCTGTGTAAAACTGGTATATAATTCCTTCACTGGGTAGAGTTTTGAGGGGGTCAAATATAAGAATTTGGTTTTTTAATGAAGATTTTAAGCCGTTCTTTGTCCCTTGCTGGCTAAAGTTTTGGGGATACAACAGATTTTGACTAA